>NW_006497279.1:1718066-1743417 GCF_000471905.2 Amborella trichopoda
TATATACCATGATAAAATTTGAAGGTACACCTTACCTCTACACCTACAAATGCATCTGTATGCCAACTGCACCCTTTTTATAACTATTATCATAATCTCCTCCAACGAGATTACAATAAAATGACATAGTAATGATAAATTATTAGATAAATAATAAATATTATAGTGTTTCAATGACTTTTAATTTATTCATATCAATATCAATAATAAAAGATACTACAAAGCACTTATAGGCGAAAAATGAACAGTGATTTCACCTACCATCATCACCATCCAAATTTCATCGCATGGTCACAGTTGTTCGACAGTGTTTCAATTTTCATTTGTTTTTTACTAATCGGAAGGATCTGAAATTTGGAGCATATGTACATCTTAGTGAGGCGCGAATAATAAAAATATGAAAAAAATAATTCATAAAATATAAATCAACCAAAATACCCCCATAAATTTTTTAGGGTATTTTGATCAATTTGTATTTTGTGAATTATTATTTTTTTATATTTTTATGAGGTGCACCTAACTAAGATGTACATACGCTCTAAATTTCAAGTAATTTTTATTTTTAAAAAAAACATAAAAATTGAAATACTACAAGACAATTGTGACCGTGCGAGGAAGTTTGGATGGTGATGAGGGTAGGCGAAATCACTGTTCATTTTTGCCTATAGGCATTGGGAAGAGTTTTCCATCAATAATCATATTTATTATTTTGAATACTAATATTCATAATATTATATTATGTATACTATTTACTTATATTATTAAAAGGTATGTATTAATCATACATATTTTGTTATTACTAAAAAATGATACTCATATATTAATTTATATAAATGTCATTAAATAATTATAATTATCTAATTAATAATTTAATAATTGACTAATAATATATAATTCTCATAATTGTATAAAAAATGTAGTTATTAAAATAGAATACAACAATTATAAAATACTATTATTATTATTCTAATTATTCAACCACAATAATTGAAGGCAGGTGATATTCTTCTTCATTTCTGAATCACAAAATAAAATAAACCTATTCATTCATTTTGGAAAATAAGACAGATGAAAGACAGGCTTTAACAAAGGCTTATAACCAGATCTACATAATTATAATTAGGTTAAATGAAAAAAATGCAAATAAATATAGTACAAAACCACAACAAGTAAATGAAATTCATTTTGTAACTTAATTTTTTAAGGCTGTTCAAAATTTGCCAATGTTCATATCTTTGTGGTAACTGTTATATTGGTGAAAATCATAAATCTGGCCAAAAAAATTGACAAAATAAGAAGAAGACATAATAAGATATAAAATACATAAAGCGAGACATAAAGATTTTAGGAGGAAAATTGGCATATTTTCTCTGTTAAAATGAGAAATAAATTATATATTGAGAGAGAAGAGGGAGATGAGAAATTATCTTGTAGGAATCTTTTGGGGAGAGATGTATGATTTACATGAAAAAAGAAGGGAAAGAGAGAGGGGGAGAAAAACAGATATAAGACAAAAAAAGATATTTAAGAAAAGAAATAAAAAAGAGAAATACAATTAGAGATATTTGAGGAGATAAAGAGAGAGTGCATGGAAAGAGAAAGAGAGTGAAAGATAGAATAGAGAGGGAGAGTGATGCAAATTGATTTAAGAAAAATTGACTTTATTTCGAACTTTATTTCACTTTGGGGCATGGTTGTAATTTTTTTAAATTTTATTTGTTAAATTGTGACTTAATGCATAAAGGGTAAAAAAGATATTTAGTTTAGAATCTAGTTAATTGTTATTTTATAGGGTCAGTTCTTTCCTAATAGGGCTTCGTGAGGTTATGGAGTAATAAGGGTGGAAAATAAGAGCTAAAGGGAGAACTCTTGTTTCCATGGGAGTTAAGATTTAAGGGAGAACAAGATATGGGAAGAGAGAGAGAGAGAGAGAGAGGAGTTAAGACTTAAGGGGAACAAGATATGGAGAGAGAGAGAGTAATTGGGTTTTCTAGTTTCTTTTGTTTTTTGGCTTATAAGAAAACACTTATTTATAGAGACTGGAACTTGGATATTTTATTGTTTACAATGCAAATCGGAGAGATCTTCAGAGGAAGATCCCTAAAATCTGTATTACCAATTGATTTAAAAAAAAAAAATGATAGAGGAAGTGGGGAAAATCGAATTCTAATCTGAAGCCAGATCTGTCCAGAGACAAGCAGACATGCTCTTAGATTAGTGGCAGCACTAGCATGATCCGAATTATGAAACACTATAAAGAAGCAATAAAGTTAGTCTAATCTAGTTAAAATGAAATAAAGCAGAAAATGAAGCAAGGAAGAGTAAAGAAGTATACTAAACAGGGCCAAATGGCTTGGGACCCTCGAGCCTTCGAGGGCTCGCCCGTATCAGAACCGGTGTCCTCTTTGCCTCTCTTTCTCCAGATGTTGATCAGGCCTTAGCTTGGTTGTGTGTTGACCAGACCTTAGTCTGATTGAAAGGGGTTTATGAAAGGATGGCTTAGGGTTTATGAAAGGATGGTTTAGGGTTTTCAGACTTAGGGTTCAAAGTTGGGATTTTCTTTCTGACCTAAGTATTCTCTAAGTAGCCCCCCTCCCCTCACAAAAGTTATGAAAATTCGATAATCTAGGCGATCAATTGAAAAGAAAAACTTACCGTCACCAGCAAAATGCCACTCCCAAACTTCTATTCCAAGAGTCTCGGGTCTGAGCGACACTGCTAATGTCGCCTAGTCAAATTGGGCCAAATTTCCGAAAACTTGGCCCACACAGTTGGGGAACCTCTGGAAGGCGGAAACTAGCGTTTCTGAGCAGTCTGGTCTGGGCGACACTGGTAGTGTCGCCCAAGTCAGAAATGCTCAAAATAGAAATTTCCTGTTCAGAGCAAACTTTGGGGTTGCCAAGGTGTTGCCTGCCAAAAATCATCCAATTTGGACCTGTTTAGGCTGCGCGTTACTGGAAGTGTCGCCTACCTAGGATTGCCCAAAATGGCAGATTCCTGTTTAGCACTGATCAAAACCTGATGATTTCGGGTCAAAATGTGTTGGGCGACATTGCTGGTGTCACTCGGGTGACACTGGTGGCATCGCCCACACTGATGGGCGACCAAAATTGTCTGAAATTGAAATTTCTTTGGTCAAGTTTGTAGTTCAGGATGTTGTGAAGCTCCCATAGAAAATTTCGGCCAAAAAGAGTTATTTTACTATTTTTGGTGATTGTTTTGGTAAAATAGAGCGTCTGTAGGATTTTGGGTGAAAACAAGGTATCTGCAGGATTCTGGGTTACAGGGTAGACAGAATGGTTCTAGATCATTGGGTAGGCACTATGGACTATGGCTTGGGGGGTTTACTAGGATAATGTGGTTCTAAATGTTCAAGAAACCACAGAATTTGCCAGATTTAAAAAGGGGTGTCTATAGTTACCTATCTGTGACACTCCCTGTCCTTCGAGGGATAGGTAAGTGGTAAAGAAGTAGACACTTTGGCGTTCCCTGTCTTTCGAGGGGCAGATGAATAACAAATATGGTGGCGTTCCCTGTCCTTCGAGGGGCAGGTGAATGACAAATATGGTGTCGTTCCCTATCCTTCGAGAGGCTGGTGAACGACAAAATAATGTAGACATTTTAAATTTCATCCTAACGTTACATGGTCAGAGGGCGCACAAACTAATCCTTCCAAGTCATTGCGCTCCCGAGCTCACCCACGTAGGGCATTTTCATCCTAGGGTTTTCAGCGTGAGATGTCAGTGAGTTACACAAGCTTGAAACTCGAGTTGAATTTTCTGGCCATGCCACTTAACTTCAAGGGTTTTTACAATTTCAAATTCTTAAACTTGGCATTTTTTTTTCTCTTAGGGTTTCCTAAGGCTTTCTATAGGTTTTTCCTATTTAGGAAAAGGCTTGTCTGGGCAAAATGCTTTTTTGGCCAATTCTGAAGAGAGAGAGAAATGAAGGGATGAGGCGACAACACGATAAATCATCATTTACGGGTGCCCAAATTCCTTCGTTTTAGAAGATGTTTTAGAGATTTTGAAAAGAGGGAGAGATTCGAAATAGAACCCAAAGCAAGGACATGTTACGATTTTAACAAAGAAATTAAATTTTTTGAAAACACAAGACATATAATGAAAATTTTGAAAAGAGAAAGATATTTTGAAAAACAAATTTTGGTTAGCAGTTTTAACTCTTGCAACCATAGAGCTCTCTAAGCAGTTTAACATCATGCAGCGATGGACGGTGTAGTTGACAATTATAATCATACGACCATGGAGTTTTTATTATTTATTGTTATTATTATTATTATTATTTTGCTGCCCCTGTTGGGGGTGGTTTTCTTGTAATGTGAGCGTATCAGGTCCTTGTTTGAATCTTCGGGACGAGGAATCATCAAATATTTATTATCTTCCAACCTCAACTCTTGTATTACAATTCAAGGAGAGTTCTCTGGAGTTTCGAGCGAAACAAAGTCTTGAAAATACAGGATACTGCCCCTGGGTGTTCAGAATCTCTTTGGATTTCCAATTTAGTTCCTCCACCACTCACCTTTCAAAGTTTCGGATGATCTAGGTCCTTAACAATGTTTCATCTAGCTAATGCTTATTGATTTTGTTTTAACATCACTTTGACTTAGGGGGAGGAAGAGAAGATGTTCAGAGAGAAAAGACTTTTGAAAGTAGAAGGAAGAATTTCCTTCTTTTATCTCATACCCCCAGGGTTCCTTTCACATTTTCATCTCGGTGACAGTTTTTTCCAACGCTAAGGAATCCTTTCAGATTTTTAGCCCAACGGATGAGATTTTTTATTTATTCTCTCATCGCCTCGGGGTTCCTTTCGGATTTTTCATCCCGGTGACATTTTCTTGAACCCTTGGGAATCCTTTTGGATTTTAGCCCAGCGGATGTTATTTTCTTCTTCTTCTTCTTTTTTTTTTTTTGAAGAAGAAAAGAATGACAAAGGAAAAGGAGGGAGAAGAAGAAGAGTCAAAGGTGCCCCTTTTTTTTTATTTTTTATTAACAATTTGCCTTAAGATCATGTAAGAATTTGATCATCTTTCCCTCCTCCAAGTGGTAGGGAGGTTCTAATATTGGTTTTCCTCTGATTTCCTTTGACTTAGGTTGGCATCCAAAATGTCTTTGACAATGGTTGCTAAATCTTTGTTGAACTTTTCCTTTAAACTGCTCCACTTTAGCCTTGATTTTGGGACAAAAAATCACTCTCAGTTTCCTAATCTCTCAGACTTCTGCATGAACGGATAGGCTCATCAGGGTTTTCCCGTTAATGGAGTATTTGAAATGTGAGGCATGAATGCCTCATTTGGTTATTTGCAAAAGGGCGAGTGAACACCCAACTCCTTTTCGGTAATATTTTTCATTCCAAATTTCGAATTGCTTTTCAGAGGTGAACTCCGTGGTAGGCTCCTTTTCAGTGCTCGAGCTTAGGTGAGACTCTCGCACAAGAGGAGTGATTGAGTTGGTATTAGATGGCTTTACGGCATGTTGAGAGTCAACAAATGGGGTTGAATCTCATTAATTGCCCATATTGTATCATCTTCATGAGAGGAGTTTGCCCCTATTGAATATTTTGAGAAGGTTGCCCCTGCAGGGCTTTCTCTTCCATTGGGAACTTGTTCTTCACAGGATGAATTCTCTTGATATGGTGGTACTCCGGCTATCGGAGTTGTGCTCATGTCGTTAATGACTTTTTGACAGCCTGCCTCTTGAAAAGGTAACATGGTCGGATTTTTCATATCCAAGTCTTGATCCAGATTGGTGGATCATTCAAGAAAGCTTGTGAAGGTGGCCCAGGTGGGCCCCTTAGAATTTCCAAAGGTTCGAGCTCTATCAACTCTAGTGAAGATGTCAAATATTTGGGAATAGTCAAATTTGGGCTCTTTGCTTCTTCATCATTTATAACTGGGTTCACCTCGAGAGGTGACTTGGTTAAATTGTCTAAGCTTGGCTCCTCATCCTATATAAGTGGGTTGACCAAGAAGTCTGGTGAAGGTGGCCAGGTGGGCCTCTTAGAATTTCTAAAGGTTTGAGGTTTTTTGATATTTGAGGTGTTGGCCCCTTGTTTGGAAGCGTAATGAGAGACAATGGGATATTGACCCCTTGTTTGGAAGATGATCCCTTATCGTTGATCTGGATCACATCAATTTCTAACACGACTTCATCATCATATTGATCCCACTTAGGTGGGTCGTCAAGGTTTTGAGGTGAAGGGCTTCATTTTAACACTTACTCATTTGCCCCCTCATGAGTTATTGTCTCAGAATTAAGGTTTTTCTTGTCGTCATGGGCTTGAGAATCCATAGCTTCAAAACCTTGGTTGAGCTTATGCTCGAGTTCATAGTGCTTTTGCGAGTTTGATTCATTGCTATACACGTATGAACCATTTATTATGTTGACTTGGAAGTACGGGTTGAAGGGTTCGTATACCCTAGTGTGACTCTTTATGATGGGGATTGCTTGTGCCACTTTTGGGAGTGTATCTTGGAGTGGAATTCCATATGCGATACCCCTTTCTTTTCCCATTCTTCGGTTATGGACTTGGAGCTAAGATCACCCTCACTGCTTTGATCTTGAGTATCCTTAGTCATTAACTCTCGGGTGAGGTTATGCTCGTTTTGTTCTTTAGTTACAGGAGTTTCAAGTTGATTTCTTATTGTGCTCAAAGGCCTTTGTGGATGTTCTTCGAGTTTGGGAACAACTTGTGATTCTCCTGAGTTAATCAGGTTGACATTAGTACACTTTGTCGAGACATCTAAAGTTTCTGATTCTTCTTTGTCGTCAACATCTTCCTTTTTGACACTTATCATGTCGTTATCGATGAGATCTTGAACTCTATGATTGAAAGCTCAATATTCCTCAGTGATATGGGCATAGTTTTGATGTCAATCGCGCCATCGAGAAGTATCACCTCCATGGGAAGGAAGAATCTTGGCTTCTGCCGGTATTTCCATGAACCTTACTTTAAGCAACTTCTTAAGGACATCGATCATAGGCTCATCAATTGGAGTGAATTCCCTTGGTGTGGAAGTCTACATTTTAGTCATTTCTTGTGAATGGTTTGCAGACAGGTTTTTTTTCTTGATCATATTCACCTCTCCTTCTTGAGAGGGTTTTTCGACTGCGGCTTTATCTTCCTTGGCTCGCTCATATCGTGATATTCTTTCAAGCATAACATCAAACAAGTAAGGGACTGTGCCCATACTGAAGAATGTGACATATTCTGGCATCATGTTATCTAATGCCATGCTTACCTTCACGGCTTCAGGAAGTGGAGTTTCAATAACCCGCATAGCGGCCTCTCTGAATCTAATTATAAAGTTAAAAGGAGACTCGCTCAACTTTTGTTTGTTGGAAGTTAACACACCAAGGGTGACGGGTCTTGGCCTTCCTCCACAATAGTAAGTGAAAAATTGCATGAACATTTTGTCAGGAGTTGCTTGAGCGTCATCCTTCATGAATCTTCGGTGCCACATCAAGGGTTCTTCTGATATGTTATGCGAGAACATGACCTTAAGTTGGTTGGGTCGCTCTCGCAGTGTGTGGACCATCAATAAGTAGGCGTTGATATGTGCCTCAGGATCCTCTCTCCCAAAAAATCTGTTTCTGAACTGTGGCATCACAAGCCCCACTGGAAGATCTTCTAGGTGTCCTAGAATTTCTTGTACATAGACTTTAGGAGTTGAGAAATCCCATATGCCCATTTTCTCTAAAGAGTCTTGAAGCCATTTCATATGAGCGAATTGAGCCGTCGTTATAGCTGTGAGCTGGCTTGGTTGTATAGTCTGTTGAACTTGACTTTGTGGATGTGGCTCGTATAAACTGGCTGTTGGGCCCATGTAGCGGGTTGCCCCAAGGATTGTGCCTGGGGAGTTTGTTGAACTTAACATTTTGGTTGTCGGCCTATAGACTCACCCGAGTTGAATTGGGTCAGAGCATACCCATCACTCAGAGGTTGCACAACTTGGCCACTCAAGGAGGCCTGCAGGATAGGATCACCACTTAACTGGGATGGACGACTCAAGCTGCTATGACGATTAGACCTCTGACCTCAAGTGGCTAGGTTTACCAATCCCTGACCTTGATTGAGTGATCTATCCTTAGGGCTAGGGTATTCTGTTGCCTTGGCACTGGACTGAAAGAGTAAAGGAATGCCATAGCTACTGCCAGATGGAGTTTGCCCTCGAGGTAGACTTGGGCTCGGGTGATGATTAGAATTAGGTCTCTAGCCCGAGGTTAACAACCTTAGGATTATCTTGGCTTGACCCAAAATGTTGAACTTGGCCTATGGCTTGAGCTTCTGACCTGACTTTCCTAGATTGAGTGCGTTGAATGGTGTATTATCTATTGAGCAAGTCTTGAAAGTAAGCATGCAATTTAGGATTGTCTTTATATTGATTTAGGTCAAAACCCTGATATTTTCTAGTGATGGGTTACTTGGGTAGACTTTCCCTAGTTGTATGTGAACCCACTCGCCAACTAACTGGTTGATTGTTAATACTGGAATGTTAGGCTGCTAATTGACCATCGAGGTTCACATGACTGAGATCGGCTGACTCATAGATTTGGGCCAGGGCCTTATTCTTGTTGTGCCAACTAGATTTGATGTTAATTCCTATGTCTTGGAGGATTGCCCCCAGCCTGAACCCTTGACTATTCAAGGTGTTACGAACCTTATCAACTTGTTGGCTTGTGACTTCTAAAGGGTGGCCTTGAAGGTGGCTTGGACAGCTAGGTTTGGTTCCATGCAGGTCGAAAGTCAGCTCACTAACACGAGTGCTATGGATGATTTGTGAGGGAGCACTGTGACGACGCCTCTTGAACTAACTAGGTTCTCTAGATCTAGACTGAGCTGGGGCCATAGGGTTGGACCTTGCTCTGCTATGATCCTGGGTCATGATTCCTAGACTCGGTGAGATCTAGACTTGACGCCTCAGAGTAGACCTAGTATCACTCTAGGGGCAAAACTCTAACTAAGACCTAGGCTAGAACCTAGACTGGATGAAATCTGCTAGGCTCGGTGGATTTCGATTTGGGCCTTGAACTAGGGTAAGCCTAGTCTAGCTCTAGAATCAATTCTAAGCTAAAACCTATGCTAAGAGTTAGATTGAGATCTAAACTAGATGGGTACGAGTCTTGGCTCAAACCAAGAGTGGGTTTAGGTTCGGACCTCGGTGTGAGCCTGGTTCAGACCTAGACTGAACTAGGTGCAAGCCTGAGCTTGGACCAAGAGGGTTTTGAAGATCAGATCGGGTGTGGACCCGGACTGGATCAAGGTTGAGTTAGGCACGAGCCCCTGGCTCTGACCAAAAGGGGGCCCAGGTGCGGACTTGGGCTTGAACCTAGTTTGGACCTGGGCTAAGCTAGGTACAAGATTGGGCTTGGACCGAGAGGGTTTCAACTCAAACTAGAAGCGGACCTAGACTGAGAGCTTAGATTAGACAATTGAGATAAGCAAACACAACACTCAAAATTTTTTGCCCTAAATTATGGGTAGGCTCGGTTTGAGTGGGTTCCTAACTATTGAAATGCGGCTAGACTAAGTAGGTCCCCACGTAGGTCCTGGCTTCCTGTTTTAGGATTTTCACCAAGTCCTACTATATGTGGAGTTACGTTGAGGCAAATGATTACGGAGGGGCGCTCACAGTTAAAGTTACGGAAATCCCAACCGCCTCGACTCTCAATGTTAGGTTCCCTCATGTAGTTATTGCGAATTTGGGGTTTTCGAAAATATTTGTTGGTTTCTCAGGCATTCTCGGTTTGGTGTGTGCAAGAGTGTGTAAAGAAGCACACAAGCAAAAATAAAGTGGCAAGCAGGCACACATTGCAAGAAAGAAAAGAAGTAACTGCTCGGCACCAATCGTGTCAAGCGATGCGTGCTTCGAGGCAGAGCTCGCTCAATAGCACAATAAAGATGGAGGGGTAAGCAACCCCTAAGAAGGTACTTAGTCAAAATAGTGAAACTAGGCACAGTTTGTGCTTAGTTGAGCGTGGCCCGAGTCGAGGGTGGTTCGAACTGGACACAGTTCAAAGAAGGTGGAAGCAGCCCTCAAAATATATTTATTTATTTATTATTATTATTAATAATTTTGATGAAGTAGGGTTAAACTAAATATGACAAAGCAGGGAAATCATGTTTTTATCAAAATTAATAAAATGAAAATAATATCAGAAAGCACAAATAGACCTATCTTAAGCAAAATATTTTTTTGTATTTTTTAAACAATTTATTTTGATTCAAAAACTAGTGAGCAACAAGTCCAATTTTCCTGGAACAGGGCTATGGGGTCTCAGGACTTTCTCGAGAACTCTGAATCTGGGCGACACAGGTAATGTCACCCAAGCGGCACAGGTGGTGTCACCTGGATCTGGGTAGCACTAGTGGTGTAGCCTGGGCGGCATTGGTGGTGTCGCCCAAGGCAGACAACACAAATAAAAGTTTCAAGAAAAATATTTTTTTGTATTTCTTTTAAAAATTATTTTGACCTAAAAATTGGAGAGCAGTTAGACCAGAGTCCCTCGAACAAGGTTGTGGGGTCCCAGAAATTTTATGGGACCTCTAAAACTAGGCGACACAGGTGGTGTCGCCAAAAAAAAAACAAATTTTTTTATTTATTATTACTTTTGATGAATCAAGGTTAAACTAAACATGAAAAAGCAGAAAAATCATGATTTCTAACAAAATTAATTAAACTAAAAAAAAACACGAATAGAAGAGACCCTGGGTCCTGGTCAGACAGGGTTTCGCAGCGCAGACACCCTAGGTCCTGGTCACAGCCGGATTTGGAACATTTTTTGTGACTGAAGACAGTAAAAATAGTGAACAAAAGACTCAAGTTTCGGAGCTCGGATCAAGCTCGAAATGCCCCACAGTGGGCGCCAAACTGTTTACAATGAAAATCGGAGAGATCTTCAAAGGAAGATCCCTCAAATCTGTATTACAAACTGATTTAAAAAAAAAGATGATAGAGAAAGTGGGGAAAATCGAATTCTGATCTGAGGCCAGATCTGTCGAGAGACAAGCAAACCTACTCTCAGATTAGTGGCAGCGCCAGCGCCAGCATCAACATGATCCGAACTATGAACACTATAAAGAAGCAATAAAGTTAGTCTAATCTATTAAAATGAAATAAAGCAGAAAAGGAAGAAAAAAAGAGTAAAGAAGTATACCAAACTGGGCTAAACGGCTTGGGACTCCCGAGCCTTCGAGGGCGTGCCTGTATCAGAATATGTGTCCTCTTTGCCTCTCTTTCTCCAGATGTTGACCAGGCCTTTGCCTGGTTGAATGGGTGTGTTGACTAGACCTTAGTCTGGTTGAAAGGGGTTTATGAAAGGATGGCTTAAAAGGCTAGGGTTTCTAGGTCTAAGCTTTAGACTTAGGGTTCAAAGTTAGGATTTTCTTTATGACCTAAGCTTTCTCTGAGCAGCCTCCCTCCCCTCACAAAAGTCACGAAAATTCGATTATATAGACAAGGGATCAACTGAAAAGAGAAAATTACCATCACCAGCGAAATGCCACCCCCAAACTGCTATTCCGGGAGTCCCGGGTCTAGGCGACAATGCCAATGTCGCCAAACCAAATTGGGCCAAATTTCTAGAAACTTAGCCCACACAGTTGGGGAACCTCTAGAAGGCGGAAAATGTCATTTTTGGGCAGTTCTGACTGGGTGACACTGGTAGTTTCACCCAGGTCAGGACTGCTCAAAAACAGAATTTCTTGTTCAGGGCAAACTCTAGGGTTGTCAAGGTGCTGAGGACTGCCCAAAATGATAGATTCCTATTCAGCACTAATCCTTGGGCAGACCTGCCAAAACATAACAATTTTGAGTCAAAATGGGTTGGGCGACACTGTTGGTGTCGCTTGGGCAACATTGGTGGCGTCGCCCACACTAATGGGCAACTCCAGTGGTGTCACTGAAACCAAAAGTGTCCGAAACTAAAATTTCTTTAGTCAGGTTTGTAGTTTAGGCTGTTGTGAAGCTCCCAAAGAAAATTTGGCCAAAAAAGAGTTAGTTTACTATTTTTGGTGATTTGTTTTGGTAAAACAGGGCGTCTGTAGGATTCTGGGTGAAAACACGGTGTTTGCAGGATTCTGGCTTATAGGGTAGGCAGAATGGTTCTGGATCATTGGGTAGGCAGTGTGGACTATAGTTTAGGGGCTTTACTAGGATAATTTAGTTCTAAAAGTTTAGGAAAACTACAAAATTTGCCAGATTTAAAATGGGGTGTCTACATTTGTAGAGAATTTTTATGAATGAAGAAAAGAGATTTTCTTCTTCCTATGGCATAATTTACATCGACCTTATTTTTTCCATTATTGTTGAACTTTTTGCTTGTTTAAGATCGAAAGAATGCCATATTTAATTTCTTGGGCTCCTTTTGCATCATTCGGTATCAGAGCAACAGTTAGCGACTACGATGGCTAGACGTGTAAGTCGTGGCCGTGGGTATACCGCCTTGTATCAAAGGATCAATAACTTGACGGAGATGGTT
This sequence comes from Amborella trichopoda, assembly GCF_000471905.2. Next base: position 1,730,564 of record NW_006497279.1, read on the forward strand.
GCACAATTGCTGCAAGGGAGAGATCGGCAAGGTACTCCAAATGAAGAGGTTCTCGTGTTGATGGATCAGAATCGTGAGGGTCTTGATGGAGACGAGCACGAAGCAGGGCTTGAATCTGGGATGGAGCATCTTGATTATGTGTCTGATTATCCAAATTTGCTCAATGAGTGATGACGTTGACAAGAGCGTGTATCTGATGAAGACTCGGGTAGCCAACCACCCCGATTCCAATATGATAGGCGTAGGGGCAAGGATAGGGAGGAATCGCGTGATCAACATTGAGATGCACAAAGATACGAGTGTAGGGGGTCAGATTCAGGTATTAAAATTGACATTCTTGGATTTTATGGATATCTTTCCTAAAAGAGTTTTTGGACTGATTGAGCGCAGTTGAGAGCTTATTTGATTGAAAAGAATTGTCCAATCCAAAAAATGTAAAACTTGTGGCTCGTAAACTTGGGGCACGGAGCTGCAGAGTGCCCATTGAATGCAGCCTAGCACCATGCGAATTTGGTAGAACTTGACCATGACGCTGAAGAAGGGGAAGACCACGAAGAGCACCCCACGATTGAGGTTGAAAATGGGATTTTGATGATCAAGTTGATGAAGTAGTAGATAATCAATGAGATACCTTGCTGGTTCAACGTGATCCATGTGCACCCCCAGTGTAAGTGTAATGGCAATGTTTGCGACATTTTCATTGACAACAGGAGTTGGGAAAACATAGTCTCTCAAGAAATGATAGACAAGTTACATCTCAAAGCCAAAAAGCATCCACATCCTTACAAGGTCATATGGTTTAAGCACGGGGCTGAGGTACCTGTTACTTCTCGATGCTTAATTAAATTTTCCATTGGTAATTTTACAAGGATGAGGTGTGATGTTGCATCAATAGATACTTACCACATACTTCTAGGACGTACCTGACAGAATGATCAGAAGACCATCTATAATGGTGAACATAATAATTATACCTTTTGGAAGGATGGTTGCAAGGTGGCATTGTTGCCCTTGTGTGAGGAGACTCCACCTAAGTCTTTTAAAGAGGAGGGTGTGGCTCTTCTTTTCACTCCAACAGTTTATGAACGTGAATAAAGAGATCGGGCTAATTTATGCACTTGTGGGAAATGACTTGGGGCAGCTTGTGTCAGTGGTCGAAGCTCTTAAACCACTTTTATTGGAGTTTGAGGGCCTAATGCCAGATGAGTTACCTGTTGGCTTGCCACCTATGAGGAATACACGACATTGTATAGACCTTATATATGTGCTAAGTTTACCTAACCTACCACTTTACAGAATGGCTTATAAGGGTGAGCATGAGTCCATGTGCAATACTAGTGTTGCTTACCCTTAAGAAATATGGATTATGGAGGATGTGTATAGACAACATGACAATTAACAAAATAACAGTTAAATATAGATTCCCTATTCCATGGTTAAGTATGCTTGACATGTTAGTTGGGGTTTATGTATCTTCAAAAATTGACTTGAGTGGCTACCATCAAATCCGCATACACGAAGGAGATGAGTGGAAGACTGCTTTTAAGACAAAGAGTGGGTTGTATAAGTGGTTGGTGATGCCTTTTGGCCTATCAAATGAGCCTAGCACGTTCATGCATATGATGATACAAGTGTTACCACCTTTTATTGACAAATTTGTGATGGTTTATTTTGATGATATATTGTTTATATTATAAATGCCAACGCTCATGTTGATCATTTTCACCCGATACTAACTGTGTTACGGGCAGAGAAGCTATACATCAATCTCAAAAAGTGTAGCTTCTTGACCAATAACCTAGTATTTTAAGCTATGTTGTGTCTACAAATGGGGTGAAGGTAGATCCTGAGAAGGTGAACACTGTAGTAGAGTGGCCAGTTCCAAAATCAGTAGCAGAAGTACGAAGTTGCCATAGACTTGCTACTTTTTATATGAGGTTTATTAGAAATTTAGTATTATGGCCCTAGTTGCCGAGTGCTTGAATGATGAAGCTTTCCATTGAACTTGAGTTGCAAAGAAAGCTTTTGACACCATTAAAGAGAAGATGACGAATGCTCAAGTACTTGCATTGCCAAATTTCAAAAAGATTTTCTCACATGGGGAGTCGTGCAATGATCAGTCAAGAAAAGAAGCCTATTGCTTTCTTTAGTGAAAAACTAAATAAAGCAAGAAGAAAGTATTCTACATTTGATGTTGAGTTTTATGCAGTTATTCAAGCCTTAAGACATTGTTGACATTAATTTCTGCAACGAGAGTTTATCTTATATACTGATCATAATTCATTGAAGCATGTTAATAGCCAAAAGAAGCTTAATGCACGACATACAAAGTGGTTAGCTTACTTGTAAGAGTTCACATTCACTATTAAGCACCAATTAGGGGATCAAACTCGAGTAGCCGATGCATTGAGCCGATGTTCATACTCTTGCGTACCTTGGCTGTGAATGTGGTGGGACGAAGCTATTCGGGAAGCATATTTGACAGATTCATTTTTCAGCCCTATTGTTTCAAAGTGCAGTTCAGATGATCATTCCTCCTACTACTAGTTCACTTTATCTGATGGATATTTATTTTATGGTGCGTTGTTATGTGTTCCTGATACTTCTCTATGAGACCATATTATATTATATCTCGATGGAGGAGGCCTTGGTGGTCATCTTGGCTGAGATAAGACATATGTCTGGGTGGAGAAGTGATATTTTTGCCACACATGAGGAGGGATGTGTATCTATTAACAGGTGTAGAGTGTGTTAGGTGGCCAAGGGACAATCTCACAATACAAGTCTCTGCACACCATTACCTGTCCCAACTAGGCCTTGGGATGATTTATCCATGGATTTTATTGTGGGGTTGCCATGGATAGCACGTGGATATGATTCTCTTATAGTGGTGGTGGATCAATTTTCTAAGATGACACAATTTTTCCCGTGTAAGAGGACCACAGATGCTACGATGATTGCCACTCTCTTCTTTAAAGAGATAGTGCGATTGCATGAGCTTCCCAATGCCATCACTTCAGACCGTGATACCTGTTTCCTCGGTCATTTTTTAAGGACTTTATGGCAAAATTGGGTACTAAGTTGCAATTCAGTACTGCTTATCATCCACAGATAGATGGTCAGACCGATGTGGTCAATAGAAGTGTGAGCGACATGCTAGGATTTTGGTTGGAGAAAATGTGAAAGTATGGGATTTGGTTTTACCACAAGCTGAATTTGCTTATAATAATTCTCCAAATATGTCTATTGGGAAGACTCCTTTTACAATAGTTTATGATATGTCTCATTTACATTTTCATGATTTAATTTCTTTACCTGCATATGAGACTGTAAATACAGATGCTGCAAGTTGCCTGAATATATGAAGGAGTTGCACGAGAATGTCCACAGAAAGCTAGAGGAGAGTTATGACAAGTATTATGATATTGTGAATCATCACCGTCGTGAGCAACTATTCGATGTGGAAGATCTTTTGATGGTGCATTTGAGACCTGAATGGTTTCCTGTTGGCACCTATGGAAAGCTCAAAGCTAGGAATATTGGACAGAAAGAAGATTAATGACAATGCTTATAGAGTAGAGTGGTCGAACGGATGGAATATTTCTCCAGTCTTCAATGTTTGAGATTTGTTTGTGTTCCAGGGTGATGCCAACCTAACGAAGTCGAGTCTTCTCCAATCCGGGGAGGATGATACAAATTGTATTTAAAAAAATTAACTTTATTTCACTTTGGGGCATGGTTGTAATTTGTTTATTTTATTGGTTCAATTCTGACTTAAGGCATAAGGGATAAAAATGATATTTAGTTTAGAATCGAGTTAATTGCTATTTTACGAGGTGAGTTGTTTCGTAAAGGGACGAGAGATTATGGAGTAAATAAGGGTGGGAAATAAGAGCTAAAGGGGTGTTTACAATGAAAATCGGATAGATCTTTCGACGAAGATCTCTCGGATCTTGACACCTTAAACTGATAAAAATAATGTGGTAGAGAAAGTTGGACAAATCGAATTTAGATCTGAGGCCAGATCTGCCCGAAAATAAGCATATCCGCTATCAGATCTATGGTAGATCCAGCATGATCCAAAATACTAAAACATGAATTCAAAGCAATGAACATATCAAAATAATCAAAATAAGATCAAAATAGTAAGAAGAAGAAGAAAGAAAGGTGGGCGACACGCCTAGTGTTGCTAAAAAAAAAAAGGGTAAAAATATTAAAAAAGGGCAAGAAATCGAACCACAAAGGAAATTTCCAATTTGGGGCTGAACAAAGCCGCCCAAGTTTGGGCATCACCACTTGTGTCCCCCAGTCTGGGCGGGGCGACACTTCTAGAGTTGCCCAAACCAAAGGTTGTTCAAATTAAAAAATTATACGCTAAGTGTGTTCCTTAGCCTCTTATGAAGCTCTTAGAGAAAATTTGGGTCAAAAACGATTTTTTAACTATTTTTAATGATTTTTTTTAGTAAAACAAGGCGTCTGTAGGATTCTAGGTCAAAACAGGGTATTTGCAGGGTTCTGGGTTGGCAGAATGGTTCTAGGTCACAGGGTAGGCTGTGTGGACTATGGATTTTGGGTTTACTAGGACAATGTGGTCCTAAGAGTTCAGTAAACTACATAATTTGTCAGATTTAAAATGGGGGTGTCTATAGTTGCCCCTCTTTGGCACTCCTTGTCCTTCAAGGGACATGTGAGTGCCAAAGAAGTATACACTTTGGCATTCTCTGTCCTTCGAGGGGCAGGTGAACGTCAAAGGTAATGCAGACATTTTAAATTTCTTCCTGACATAACATGGTCAGAGGGCACATTAACTAATCCCTCCAAGTTATTATTTTACATTTCTTCCTTACATAACATGGTTAGAGGGCACACTAACTAATCCCTCCAAGTCAATGCGCTCACCGAGCTCACCCACCTAAGGCATTTTCCTCCTAGGGTTTTTGGCTTGCGATGTCGGTGAGTTACACAAGCTTGAAACTCGAGTTGGATTTTTTGGCCATGCCACTTGACTTCAGGGCTTTCATAGTTTGAAATTTTTTAGCCATGACTTCTTCTTTGATTTCCTTAAGGTTTCCTAAGGTTGTCTATAGGAAAAGGCTTTATATGGGAAGAGACTTGTCTGGCCGATTTCGAAGAGAGAGACGAGGCAACAACGCGGTAATCACGGCAACGTGATAATCATCGTATACAACTGTCCAAGCTCCTTTGTTTTAAAAGTCATTTTAGAAATTTTGAAGGTATGGGGAGATTTGAAATGGAACCCGGAGCGAGGACAGGTTACGATTTTAACAAAGAAATTAAAATTTTTGAAAACACACGACATATAGTGAAATTTTAAAAAGAGAAAGATATTTCGAAAAACAAGGTTGGTTAGCAGTTTTAACTCCTGCAACCATAGAGCCCTCTAAGCAGTTTAGCATCATACAGTGATGGACCATACACTCAACCCTTTTATGTCATACAGGGTTAGACAGAGTACACCCGACCTTTTTACATCGTACGAGGCTAGATGGAATATGCCCGACCCTTTTACATCATATGGGGATAGACGTTACCTGCCTTGACTCTTTTACGGTGCACGAGTTCGACGTTGAACTAGATACACCCGACCTTTATCGTGATACGGGTTAGACGGAATACACCCAACCCTTTTACATCATACGGGGGTAGACGGAATACACCCGACCTTTTACGTCATACGGGTCTAGACATTACCTGCCTCGGCTCTTTTACGTCGCACGAGTTTGATGTTGAACTGGATACACTCGATCTTTCACATCATACTGGGCTAGACGATACCTGCCTCAGCTCTTTTACGTCACACGAGTTTGACGTTGAACTGGATACACCCGAGCTTTCACGTCATACGGTTCTAGACGTTTTCCTTTCTCGGCTCTTTTACGTCCCACGAGTTTGACGTTTTCTGAATTGGACTGTGGTTGGCAGTTTAGGCTCATGCCACTGAGGAGCATTTTCTTTTTGAATTTTTTGAAATTTTTCTTTTTGGAAAATTGATTGGCAGTTTAGGCTCGTGCCACCGAAAAGTGAGTTAAATTTTTTGATAATTAATTAAAATGTTTGAAAACAATTGTAAAAACACATGATGAAACCAAAATTGATCCTCGGAAGACCCTAAAATTGAGTGGGGAAGTTTTTGAGAAAAGGTTTTTGGGCGGCACTGGTGGTGTTGCCCATGTCTGGGTGACACGGCTAGGGTCACCCACCCAAAATTTTTTATTTTTTACTTTTTATGTGTGTTGCTAGGGATTGAAATAAAAATATCGTAAAAAAGATTTTGGGCGACATGCGTAGTGTCGCCCTCACAAGCTGGGCGACACTAAGCGCGTTGGCCATATAATTTTTGTTTTTTTTTTATGTGAAAGTTAAGGAATTGGAGAAAAAAAAGATTTTTGCAAAAAAGATTTGGGTGACACCAGTGGTGTCGCCTGGGCCGTAGTGTCGTCCTCACAGTGTCGCCTATTTCAATTTTTTTTGTTGTCTTTGCTAGGAGGTTAAAAAAAAAAAAAGGAGGTTTTTTAAAAAAGAATTTGGGCAACGCTAGTAGTGTCGCCCGGGCGACATGCATGGTGTCAACCCCCACAGGCTAGGCGACACTAGGCGTGTCGTCAAAAAAACAAAATTTTTTTTTTGGAAAATGCTGAGATGAGAGTGGGCCTTTTTTTTCAAAAGTTATGTGGACGACACTAGTGGTGTTGCCTAGCCTGGGCATCGAGTTGGGTGACACCAGGCGTATCGCCCAGACCACCGACCTCCAAACTTATTTTCCATAAAGTCCACGTCCTTCCCATTCTTCTCTCACCTTTCAATCTCTTCTTTCTTCTTCCCATATTCATCTTCTTCCTTCTTCATCATCTTCCCTATGATCTTACTGGTTTTTCTTGCTCTCACCCTTAGGCATTCATGGCTGCTATGAAGGACAATGTGATTTCCAAGGGCAAAGGAAAGGTTTCTGAGCAAGCTAATAATGGAGGAGAGGAGGAGGCTCTTCCTTTATTTCTTAGGGTTAGGCACTTTTCTGAAGGTCTGCCCTCCCATATCTCGCAAGGCCTTCAATCGGGTGAAGTCCCTCGGCATGTCAATGGCTTCCCTATCATTGGGCCCTAGTTTAGGGATTGGTTTCATTCCGCTCGGCAGTGGCCCGAGCTCATGGCCTTTTTGGCTTTAGTTTCGATGATAGGTATCTTGAACATGGCCTCTTGCCCTGTGAAATTTCCGCTCCTCGAGGCTCTTGCTGAGAGGTTCAACTATCAAATGAACACTTTCTTCCTTCATACGGGCGGGACAACGCCATCTTTGGAGGAAATTGCCAAGGTTTCTGGCTTGAGCTTGGTCTGGATTGCATATCAGCCTTCTACTGCCACCGACGATCATTCCATCATGGGTGCATGACTATTGGGGGGCTGCCTACTCTTCACATGGTCAGTGGGTCGATATGGAGTTATTGGTTCGGAATCGGGAGCGATCTCGGGCCATCAGACATATCTGTATTTTCTTTTTTATGCTATTAGGATTTGTTCTTTTTTCGAGCGGTCGTAGACAGTTCGTAGTTCTCTTGTTCCTTTAGCCCATGCCTTCTGAGAGCGAGTGGGTTACACCATTGTTTCGATCGTGTTCGCAGGCATTTACCGGGGTCTTCACAATTAGGTCACTCGAGGTGACCGATTCATTGAGGGCAGTATCTTGATTTTTGTCCATGCAACTCAGTTTTTCTTCTGGTTTTGGTCCCTGGATCCCATATTTTTACAATAGGAAGTCACTTGAAAAGGCCCAGACTAAACCGAGAGGGTCTGAGTTGGGCGACACCAGTAGTGTTGCCCTGATCAATTTGCCCCAGATGATTTCGGGGTTGTGGACTTCTGTTTTGTGACTTGTTGGGGTGTTTTTTACCCTAGTTTTCTGTGGATTCGGGCCTATGAACACATCGCCATTGTCCGTCCCCCTCGATCCATAATAGTTGTGTCTACCGCTCTAAGTTTGGCATATGTCAGTGATTCCACCTGACCTCGAGACGTCAATTATTATCACTGGGTTTTTGACAAGTTGTCGTCCTCTGATTGGGTGATCATGGGTCTTGAGAATGTGCCCCTGTTTCTGCTTGCTATGGGGTGTTCATGTCTTATTCTGGCGGGGCAGTACTTCACAGAGGGGTATTTCCCTCAAAGGGTAATTCACTAGTTTCTCCATATTCAGCATTATACTTCTCCTGGAGAGGCGATTGATCGTCGGTCTATTTTTCCTCTTCTTCGACACTCTTCAACCTTCTGGTCAAGGTGGGTTTGTCATGGAAGGGGAAGAAGTCTTCTTCTAGTGAGGGGTTGGTTAAGCAAGATAAGCCCACGACCACCTCCAATTATGATTCTTGGTGGGACCATGCTTCCCCTCTTCCGTTGTGTCCCAAGGCTTCGAGACTCCGTGATGAACATTCTGCTCCTGCTCAGGATCTCGTGCCTCCTCGAGAAGATGGTGCCTCTTGTTGAAACAAGTGAGTTCTATCAAATGAGGATGTTCCTGACATCAGCTTGGAAGATGCTGAAGTTGAATTGGCTCGATGGGCGGCGTTCGTGGTGGAACTCAAGAAGAATGATGTTGATCCGAAGCCGAAGACTAAATAGCCAAAGAGTTCTTCTCTTCTTCTTCTTTTTTTTTTGGCATGAATAAGTTAATCTTGTGATCATTTCTATTTTCAGTATTCCTTTCATTTATTGAAGTCCATTGGGGCAGTAGGAATTTCAATCATAGGACCAAGTTTAATTGCATAAATGCATATAATAAGCTCATTTTCAATGGATGAATAAAGTTAGAGTTTTGAGACACCCAAAATTTTATTTTCTATTCTGATTGATCTTCTGTGATTGTAGAATCCTTTTTTTTATTTACTCCCTGTTGTTGCCCTTGTTATGGGGCTCTTTCTCATCAATAAGTGTGCGATTTTATTCACTGAAGCATAGTGGAACACTTTCTTTGCACACACTTTTCAATTCAGTCCTCAAGTTGTAGGGTTTTTGTCTTGAATTTTTGGCTATTGGGACATTGTACGTACACACAGGGATGAGCTTGCCTCATTTTACCTCAGGGGATCCAGTCGAGCGAAAACGCTCCAGACTAGCCAATATCATCATTGGCGAGGTTCACCCATCTCCGATATATGGTAATTGGTAGTTATACTCATATAATCATGGAGTGCTTGACTAGTTTCAAGCCTTCATAACAGGCGTAGGAGGTTGGCTTCGAGAGCGAGGCCAGACAACTAACAATTTAATCTCTTGTGGTGATGGAAGAAGTCCTTTCTAAAAGGGTTTTAGTAATGGACAGTTTTAACAATCAAATTAAAAAAGCATTTTTAAAAGGGACGGGCCTTACAGTTTTGCCACTTGTTGCCCCTTTGGTGGTCATTATCTTTATTATGTTTTACCCGAAGATGATGAAAGGATTTCCTTGTGGGATCGTGAGAACTCAAAAATCTCGAAGTTATCTTTTTACCTTTGGAGCTTTCATCACGTGTTTCGTGGGTCCATGAAGAGTTCTTTGGATTCTTGCCGGGCTTCCATCTTGGAAAGGTCTCGATTTCTTCTAGGGTTCATCGAAGTCACTTCAGTTTTCCATTCATGTCACCCTCCCGCATCTTTCTGAATTGGTTATATTGGAAACTTACAGGATTTAGGAGGAATCTTCATCAAGGTCTTATTGTGCAATATTGTTGGAACTTGCACGTATTTGTTTGTACTTGAGTGTTTTGCTTCTGCAATACTGTTGTAACTTATAGTTACTTGTTTGTACTTGAGGTTTTGAATCGGAGATTTTTCTAATTCTTTTTTTTTTTTACTCGTGATGCCTTTTCAGGTTTTCACCACATCTATTTTCTCTTTTCTTTCTTTTTTTTTTCTTTGTGATGCCTTTTCAGGTTTTCATCACGCTTTTGAGCCCGTTACAGATAATATTTTCTAAGATACATCGCATTAATGGGGTCGTTGAGTTCGTACCCCTCTTGATTTTTTTATCTTATTAGAGTTGCCTGCGTGCACTCAAGTAACCACAAATGGCCCCTCCCAATTAGGTTTGAACTTGCCTAAAGGGTGTGGCTTTGTAGGAGTGTGGAAGATTTTCTTAAGTATCATGTCCCCTTCTCTGAATTTGTCGAGGAACAATTTTTCTTTGGTATGCCCTCTTGATTTTACATTGGTAAACAACGATATTTTGTGTTGCTTGTAGTCGTCTTTCATCCAAAGTAAGGAGGGCAGCGGTTCGTGCTTCGATCTTTTGTTCCTTTTGAATTTTTGTGACTAAGCACTCGGAGAGACGGTATCTCAACTTCAATGGGTAGCACTGCTTCCATACCATACACCAATGAGTATGGAGTCATGCCAGTAGGAGTCTTTTCAGTTGTCCGATAGGCCCATAGTGCGTCATTTAGCTTTTCGTGCCAATCTCTGCCACCTTCTATTATTCTATCTGTAACCTTGAGAAGTCCTTTGTTCGTGGCCTCTACTTATTCATTTCCTTGAGGGTAGTAAGGTGTGGATAATTTTTGCGTTATCCCAAACTTTTTGCATACCTTAGTGACATTTTCATTTTTGAAGTTGGATCCATTGTCAGTAATGATTGATTCAAGAACACAGAATCTGAATACAATGTTGTTTTTTATGAAACGGGCAACATGTTGTCCCTCAATTTTGACAAATGATATAGCCTCTACCCATTTTGTGAAGTACTTTGTAGCCGTTAATATAAAATGGTGGCTGTTTGAGGCTTTTGGTGAGATCATTCCTATAATATCAAAATCCCACATGGCGAAGGGCTATACGGGTGGTGTTGAGTTGAGTGGTACGGACGGTGCATGGATGAGGTCTCCATAAAGTTAACATTTGGGATACCTTTTAACGAACATCCAACAATCTTTGCCCATGGTGGTCCCGTAATAGCCTTGGCGCTTGATTTTCTAAGCTAAGGTAGCTGCCCCAGAATGACCTCCTTCATTATGTAACTCTGTCAGTACTTGGTCAATTTCTGGCTGTTTAAGATACCATAGAATGATGCCATCGAAGGATTTCTTGAACAGGAGATTACCTCTTACTAAGAATCCCATAGGAAACCTTCGAAATGCTTCTTTATCCTTTTTGGTGGCTCCTTCGGGGTATAACCCATCTTTCAGCATGGACAGAACATCGTGGTACCATGGTTTTACCTTAATTAACGCATCTGAAGCCACGAGAGACACTTCCTCATCGTTCTCATTTTCTTGCTCTATTTCTTTTTTGATCCTTGGTGGGGAAGAATCATGTTTATTCCTGATGTAGAATGGCAACGTGATGATTTCTGAAGGAATATCAACCATTGAAGCAATGGTCGCAAGGGTGTAGACGAACCGATTATTTTTCCTAGTTACGTGCTGAAATGTGATTTTCTTGAAATATGGAATCATCTTTTCCGTCTTTTCTTGATATGATTTGAGTTTTTCTTCTTTCACCTTCCAAATCCCTTGAACTTGGTTTATGACGAGTCGTATTTGCTGAATTTTCATTCCCATAGCGTTCTCGAGCCCAACGATCAAGGCTTCATATTCAACATTGTTATTGGTACATAGGAAATTCAATCTGATTGCTGTTGGCATTAAAATCTTCTTGGCTGAGCATAGTATGATACCTACACCTGACCCATATTCGTTCTTTACACCGTCGAAGTATAACTCTCAAATTGACTCCTCAATTGTGAAGAAGTTCTCATCAAGGAGATCCGTGTTAACGGGAGTGTTATCTGGTAGTGCGTGTTCAGCTAAGTGGTCAGCAATGACTTGTCATTTGATCGATTTTTGAGTAATATATTCGATCTCGAACTCGCTCAATAGCATTCTCCATTTTACCAAACGTCCGTGAAGGACTGGTCTTTCCAATAGGTACTTGAGTGGGTCAATTTTTTAGATGAGATTGATTATATGACATAAGGCATAATGTTTTAACTTATGCATAGCCCACACAAGCGTCAAGCAGTGCTTCTCCACATCTGCATATCTTGTCTCGTAGTCCACCATAGTTTTGCTGATGTAGTATATCGTTTGTTCTTTTCCATAGTCGTCGTATTGTCCTAACTTTGCCCCCATGGTCTTGCCTTTCACTGACATGTATAGGAACATGGGTTTATCTTGACTAGGAGGACTAAGGATGGGAGGTTTAGTGAGGTATTCTTTGATTTGGTCGAACACTTCTTGGCATTCATTGTCCCATATGAATGGGGTATCTTTCTTAAGGAGTCTATTGAATGGTGCACACTTGTCTGCTGGTTGTGAGATAAAACGTCTTATGACTTGTATGCGAACTTGAAGCCCACAGATTTCTCTGATGTTCCGGGGATGGGGCATTTCAGTGATGGCGTATGCATGATTATGGGTCAAAATAGGATATTTGCAGGGTTCTAGGTAGGCATAATGGTTTTGGGTCACAGGGTAGGCTGTGTGGACTATGGATTTTGGGTTTACTAGGACAATGTGATCCTAAGGAAACCATTTCATTTACCAGATTTAAAATGGGGTGTCTACAAGGGGGAACTCCTATTGTCATGGGAGTTAAGATTTAAGGGCGAAGAAGATATGAAGAGAGAGAGAGAGAGAGAGAGAGAGAGAGAGAGAGAGAGAGAGAGAGAGAGAGAGAGAGAGAGAGAGAGAGAGAGAGAGAGAGAGAGAGAGAGAGAGAGAGAGAGAGAGAGAGAGAGAGAGTAGTAGTAGTAGTAGTAGTTAGTAGTAGTAGTAGTAGTAGTAGTAGTAGTAGTAGTACGTACGTACGTACGTACGTACGTACGTACGTATACGTATACGTACGTAACGTACGTAGTACGTAGTAGTACGT
>NW_006497279.1:1755337-1777534 GCF_000471905.2 Amborella trichopoda
CAGTGTAAGCCCAACGGCCTAGAATGAATCTGGACTGATCCAATGATCACAATTATATTTCGTAATTGAATTTTAAATTTTTTTTACAAATACAAATTACTTGAAATTTGGAGCGTCTATTCTTCATGAATATTCGAATATAATAAAAATATCAAAAAATAATTTTCATAAATTAAATTAACCAAAATTCTCCTGAAATGTTTTGGGGGTATTTTGATGAATTTATTTTATGTGAATTATTATTTTTAATATCTTTATTAGATTCCAATATTTTTGAAGAATAGACGTTCCAAATTTCAAGTGATTTAGATTTGGAGAAAAAATTAAAATTCAATTCCGAAATTTAATTGTAATCATTAGATCGGCCCAAGTTCAATCTTGACCGTCTTCGGCCTAGATTTGAAAATATTTAAGAACTTAAAACATGCTTTTCTTACTTGCACCTTCAAATTTTATTACGCATCTCTCATCGGCCCAGATTCGAGAGCTACTTAAACGTGCTTTTCTTATGCCTTAAAAAAGAATCTATTGTAAGTTCAATTTTTTAACAGTCACATATAAATATTTAGGAACTTAAAACATAAAATTGTTTCGAAAAATTGCAATTAGTAGGTAAAATCAGAAAATTCACAAAAAAAAAAAATTATCGTCCTAAGTAGCTCTTTCATTCGAGGGAGTAAGTTTAATTAGGAGCATACCATAAAGCATTACACTTTTCTTCTGTAGGAAGTTCCCATATTTGAATAATGGGTGCGGTTTCTATAAGGTTGCAACCGTAAATAATCCAATTAAGATGTACCTCCAAATTTTATTATAACATGTAATTTTGGTGTAAAAACTTCTTTAGATTATCTTAAAATCTATTTTCATCTCTAATTATAAATTTTTTAGCTCCAAAAATGGTTAAAATCAAGTTGATCTACAAACATATGAGAATCTTGAAAATGGACGGTCTAGATAATGTGTTGCAATATGCTACTATTTATGGAACTCAAAATCTTCTTTGTTTCATATCCATACATTTCTATGTCGATATGATCAATTAGAGTGTCTTTCAACATTAAAATAACTTTTTCCGATGGATTTTTTATGTACATCTTTAATTCTACATTTTAAGGTTGCAACCTTATATAAACTTTTTCTTTGAATAATTTCTCAACAAACTTGTTTGGAAAAAAATTGTGTTCTTTGGTATTTTCCTCTACATAATCATAAATCTCCCTGTTAAAATAAGGCATATAAAAAATCCCAAAATATCTAAGCCCTTATAGGTACAATTAGTGGTTCAAAAATCGTCGAGTCAGAACGGATTCAAGCTATTCGACACGGGAATCGGCCACCCCATGACGATTCCAGTGAAAAGCGCAATATTGCTCGATTCTAGAGAAGAACCGGAGATTTTCTACAGTGAACCGCCCGATTCACTGTTCAAGACTCGATGAATAGTATAAAGCATGAAAAAATCATGACATTTTGGATTGTTTTGATCAATTATTGGAACAAAATTGAATCTTGCAGGTTTTGGATCCAACTTTACAGCCTTATTGAGTATTATAATCAAGCTCAAAGGTCGAATTTAGATAAAAAATTCACGGTTTTGTGAAGAACACAAGACTGTGTTTAGGTTTTCTACCATTTCATTGATTTTAGATGAAATATGGCACTATTTTTGATCAAATCAGATTGTTCTTACTCGTAATAATATTATTGAGGCGAAATTGTATACCATTTTTGCTTATTTTGGCTGATTACATGTCAATTTTGGATTTGAAGTCACAGTTTCAAAAGAATAGGTACTAGCTTTTTCTTTTTGCCCATTTAATCGATTCCAATCTATTTCTAGCAAATATTTTATTGATATCATAGGGTTTTGGTTCTTTATAATATTATTGACCATAAATTGTAACATATATATATATTTTTGGTCAATATGTGGTGGATTTTTTATTTTGAGTCATGGTTTTCTCAAGAACAGTTAGGTTTTTTTTTTCCCGCCAAACTATAAAATTTAGATGAATTAAAGCACCATTATGGATTATTTCAGAGGGTTTTTGAACGTAAAGATGTTCTTCATATGATCTTGGGTGTAATTTGTGGGATTAACCAATTTTTATTGCTCGAATTTTTAAGAAATGGAGTTGTGGCTGTGTTTTTAGAAAAAGAATTAAAAAATCAACCAAACTGAAATTTTTAGCCGAATTAGAGCATCATTTTGAATGATTTCAGAGGGGTTCTGAGAATAACAATGTTATTCAACCGATTATTGGTGTTATTTGTGTGATTAACCAAATTTTTGGTGATCAATTTTTTGAAAAATCTTGATTGTTGGTCTTCTTCAAATTTTTTGAAAAATCATGATTTTTTGAAACATTGTGACCAAGTTTTGATTATCATGAGAAATTAACTTATATTTTTTAATTTTATTATTAAATGTTTAATACAATAAAATGTATGTTGGTACATAAAATGTACATATATTATTGATACATATGTTATAATTATATTATCTTGATACATGTAGTGGCATTATGAATGACTATATTATTGTAAATATTATTTGTGGCAAGTCTACTTGTAGTGGCATTGTGAACGACTATATCATTGTAATTTTTTTTTATTAATACTATATCATTGTAATTTTTTTTTCTTGATTCTAAGTGTGGCTTATACATACTGTTTTTATCTATAATGTTGCATAAATAAATTTTCTTTGCCAGTAGGAACTAATTCATGCTTGTCAAAATAAAGATTTGTGGCGAGTCTATATGTAGTGGTATTGTAAATATATTATTGTAAATTATTACTTTATTGATACTATATCATTGTAATTTTTATTTTTAATGAATTGTCACGCGAATTTAATCAATAACACCAGCGTGACCAAAATGAAGAATGAAATCGTCTTTCATTTTGGTATTAGTTCGTATTTAAGAATTGTATGCTTTATTGTAGTTCATGTATAATTATATACTTCATCTATCATAATTCTATATTTATGTAAATTTAATGATTAACAATAGTTCATACAGGGAAAGAACATTTCAATATTCACATGTTGATGAAAAAAATAAAAGTTTTTAATGGAGTACTCCTATTTTTTATTAGATTTCTAAAAATATATTTATAATAAAATTTAATAATTATTTATATTTTTTAAAATTAAATTTATTCGATTTTATTGATGTCGATCCGTATCACCGATTTACATAAGTTTTGAAAGTGTCCGATCCACGGCACTAACCCCTTTATTAAACAATGGGGTTCAATGTAAAGAAGGAAGGAACAAAAAGAAGAAAAAGTAAAAAGAAATGGAAAAATAAAGGGTAGGGGATTACGACTTTATATGTGATCACTGGGTTCCCCACGTCGTTGGATAATGTGAAGAGCGAGGGAGAGAAATTGGACCTCTTTTCTGTCTGAATTCTGAACGAACTCGGACCATAGCACATTCGTCCAAACCAGACACTTCTCTCTCTCTAGAAACAAACCTCTTTCTCTCTCTAGACCGGGCATGGTTTCTCTCTCGCTACAAACAATCAAGCAAGCCATTACATGAACCATACCTTTTCTCCCTCTCTCTAACTCACACTCTCGCACAGTCATTCTCTCTAGAAATGCCAAATTTGAATCTAGAAAAACCTTCAGTGCCCAATAGAACGTGAAGTCTTTCTTTTTCTCTAATAAAATCTGCAATATCAAATTAATTAGAGCTTAATATTTATCTGGTTCTTTGAAAGAACTGATGGCATTCAATTTACAGCATAATCTTGTGCATTCAAGGTTCTCTACTCCTTTTCTCTTTTGTCTACAGCTTGTTTAATTTATTCATGATGCGCTATTCTTTATCTTAAGATATTGTGATATGCTTTCTTTACGTTGACTTCTCTATCTCACTCTCACTTTATCTCTCTTCTGAGAAATTGGAATGGTTACGGCTTGTGTTGCTGCATTTTCTTGTTCAATTTCTTGTCCTACAACTGGTTTCTCCAGTGGGCCGCAGATTGCCATGATTTATCTAGACTTCTTACTCTCTTTAGAGTTAAAATTGAGATGACTTATGGTTTTCTTTTTGCTGTATTTACTTGTTTGATTTTGTGTATTGTCACTACTTGCTCCATTAATTCATAGGTGACAATTAATTATCAGTTTATGAATATGATGGACAAACATAAATGAATAATTCCTCTCAAGAGTTGGTAATTGGAGGAATTTGGGATTTTCTATCTACATTAAACGGTTCAAATTTAGTGCTATCACTGCTTGCTTGGTTACATCAGAGTTTGCAGAAAATTCTGTACTTGTAAATTTGTTGGAGAAATCAAATGAATTTTTTTGCTTTAGAGTTGGTATGTTGATGAATTAAGGTCTTCTTGCTACATTTTCTGGGACAGGTTCTTGTCATGGAAATTATTGATCCACTAGGTCATCGATGGCCACAAATTATCGATTTCTATAAATATCAGAGAAATTCAACTGAATTCATTTTATTTTCCTGAGAATTTATGGCATTTGGCAAAACCCTATCTGTTGAATGCCAAACAGAATTTTTATAATTGATGGAGATACTTGTCTATATTAGCAACAAGGGATGAGCTAAAATTTAGTAATTTCCTTGATAATGGAGAAGTAATTTCCTTGATAATGGAGAAGCTAATATCCCATTGAATCCTAAGAATTGGTGGCACCCATTTGATTTCTTTGGTGTGTTATGAGTGTCATCCTCTTTTTATATCATCTCACCTTATTCAAAATGCATGATGGAGTTTTTAATGTGTCCTTTTTTCAGTTCTGTTTGGTTCCATGCTGCTATCATTGATTTTCTTCCTGTTTTATACTAGAATTCTTGCCAAGTGGCATCAAGAAAAAGCCAGAAAACTCATGAATGTTATATGAAAGCAACAAATTGTGGTCTAAGAAAGCAAAATATTTGTTATTTGTTCACGCGGTAGTACACCGTACATAACTGGTGATGTGTACTTTTTGATGCTTTTGTGCACCTATAAATTGGATTTTTATAGAAAGAAAGAAGTTTGTCGCCTACATGAATACCTGTAATGTACAATTTGTATTTACATTGCAGAATTTCAAACCCTCATCTAGCCCAGAAAGCTACTTTGTGGAAGGATGGAACTAACCCAATCTATCTTTCATGCTACAAAGGCAATTTGAGACAGAGATGGATTGTTAGGCGTGGCTTTGTAGAGTATGATAGACAAACTATTAGAAATGGAATTTTAGGGCATAAAAATTATGTTTTACCCTTTTGGAAAGCAAAAAGAATGTTATTTTCTACGTCTCTCTTGGCCACCAATGATGATGGAATGGCAGCTAGTGGGACCTCCCAAACCAGTTCTGGTGTTGAGGTAGAGGAAATGAGGACCAAATTAAATCAGTCCATACAGGGAGAAGATCTCAACAGTAGTCTGATACAGGCCTTACATGATGCAGCTCGGGTTTTTGAATTGGCCATCAAAGAACATACTTCAGGATCAAGGGTGCCGTGGTTTTCCAAGGCATGGCTTGGTGTAGATAAACATGCCTGGGTAAAGACACTCTCTTATCAGGTTAGTCCTATAATGCTCTTCTAAATCTAGTTTGGTGTGTATTTATGTGTTCGGGAATTGTTCGGATTTTTTAGATGGGTGGTTTACTATTTCAATCATAAATATACTGCATATTCAAGGATACAATGATAGACGATGTCAGTGTCAATGATCACATGGTTTTTGTGTGCCTGAGTGGGTGTAGATAAAAATGTGTACAGCTACCCAAATCCATTCCTTCATATCATGTATAATCTGAGCACTGAGCCGGTAAGGTACCGTAAAGTTGTTGATCCATGAACCTTCTTTGTTGGGTACCTGCTTTTAAATTCTGCACACTTTTCTAAGCAACCAGAGTTTTTGTCCAAGTCCTAGTTCAAAAGAATTAATGCAGTGTATTGAATTTCAAACAAGTTGAGTAATGATATATCACACTTTCTTTTCAAATCTTCCAATAATGTTGAAATACATCTTTGTACAACACAAATTCAATTTGTGCCGGTCGTATTTCTTATAGTGGCTCGTGCATCTCACATAGTGTTTTCATGTTCCTATACATCATTTTGTTGCTCATTTAAGTCACTTATCTCTTTACAGCCTTCATCATGGGATATCTTCCCCTTCTGAGCCCTGGGATAGCTTTCTTGATTACCTTTCTCATATCATTTATGGTTTTCTTTTTGTTGAGTCCACTTAATTTTTTTTATTTTTATTTTGCATTGAGAAAGACCGGATTTTCTGAAGGATCAGTCTGTTTTAGTTCCCTTTAAGTCTAGAATAACTATTACCCTAAGTATTTCAAGCAAGCTTCTCTTTATGTATTAAGTCTTCTTTTTTGATGACTGGATTTGCTAGAGCATTAGTTTGTCTCAGTTCCGTAAATATGTAGAATGAGTTCCATGCTATGTCTTTCAAGAAAGGTTTTCTTTATATGTCAGTATGTCTTTTTTTTTTCCTCTCTTCTTTTAAAACAACTGCACATGTTATTTATACTGTGAAGGCTTTTATGTGTCTCCTAATTGGTGCCTCCAAACGAGGATTTAATACAAACTACCATATTGGATGAAACTTCTCTATACTTTTGCTCATAAGACTAATTATTTTCCGTTTTCAAGTGAAAATATGTATGCAACATGTGATTTAAAAAATTTATGCCTATGAAATGGCTTCTTCGGTTCTAGAATCTCACATATCTGTTTTTCAGGCTTCTGTTCATTCTTTATTGCAAGCAGGAAGTGAAATTGCATCTCGAGGAGATGGAAGAGATAGAGATACTAATGTCTTTGTGCAAAGGAGGTCGGTATGCTATTTTAGAGTGAACTCTCTGGTGGGATATCTGTTCAGCGAATAATTATTAGCATGCCTGATTATTTGCTTCTAGTATGCCCAATGAGATCAAGTGGTTCCTAAAGATCAATCAGTCATTAACTTTTTGGCTTTGTCATTATATGGACACAGGGATCACTTTTTAACTTGCTAAAGTTTTGATTATGACATTATGCCAAAATTTAGTTATCCCTCAGTGTTCAAAAAAATATTTAGTTATCCCTCAGGAATTGATATGCTTGTGGTGCCTTTCGTTGTTGGAAAGATCATGTGGGATTATTCTTGGCCTATTGCTTTAATAGCTTCACTTACACAGTGTTTGAAGACATTTTAGTTTGATGTAAGAAATTTCAAGTTTATATTGGGGTTTCTTGCAAGGAAATGTATACAATGAGACCATTTGCTTTGGTGTAAGAAAGTCACAATTATATTGACAAATATGAAATCAGGTTGTTGGGGGTGTACTATTGGGTACAATGTCCAAAATAAAATTTATTGAATGTTGTGACACATTTCAATATATGTAGGATTTTCACATCCAATGGCTATGAGTAATTGTGACCTCCTTGCTTTAAAAATGAATGGTCTTAGAGTATACAATCTTTTTTTACAATATCTGATCATGAGCTACTGGTGAAACAATGACAATGCTTATTTTTTTCTATTATATTTCTGTGAGCTACTAGTTGCTTATTTAAATGGGAATGTGAAGAGTATAGAAGGAAAAAAGTGTTACGAAGATGGATGGATATCCTCTTTGCTCAGTGACCTCAGCTTGGGCTAGAGAAACTACCTCTTTATTGGTTTCTCCATAAACTTGTTGAAATTGTAAACTATGGAGCTAACAACCTCCCTGTTCTCCTAAACACATCCATGAATAGATCACCCTGTACTGGTCTAATGAATAAATCATATATGAAGGATTTCTTTCCACGAGCAAGGGGCTAGTAAGGGTGCCCATAAATTTCCTTATTCCACTTAGAGTAGTAACTCAACCGACATGGGATCCTCCATTACTGTTGATCTTGTTAAGGCCTTCTTGGCTATGCTGGCCTTATTTTTGATTATTCCTCCCTCCCCACTTGCTGAAGCAGCTGCATTCCCGTGGACATTAATCTTCATCATTTCAGTGGGAGGGCTCCTTCACATCTCCCTTCCCCTATTTTGAGAAGCTTCAGTATGCACCATGGACTTTCATTCGTATGCTAGGTCCTCTCCCCTCCTCTAACCTCTTCTTCTATTACTGTCTAGGAAATGGGTTTTATCTTGATTCACTCTTTTACAACCACTCTCCTTCTGACCTTCCTCTGAAAGTTCAAATCTAATTATTGTGCTCTTTCAATTTCCATCAAAAGATTATTAGAAGGTAGTACCTTCAAAGGAAGTTATCCCCTGCCAAAATGGGGCCTCAAGACTGACGAAGTCAAAGACACAGAAAGAACCCAAGAGATGCCAAATAGATGAAAGAAGATTCCCATCCCTAAGCTCCCATGTTGGCAAATAAGTAGATCGCAACTCATCACAATAGATCGCAACTCATCACAATCTTGTCTTTTATGGTCAGCTGCACAAATGTGCATCACTTTTAGAGGTACATGGAAACCCATTAAACAATCCACCCAAGTTTCAGACTCTATATTCGTGATCACTTGTTCATCCCTTAATGAAATGAAAATCTCTTCAATGACCCTACTATATCCACCAACTCACATACTTCATCCTCCGCTAAACTCCTTAACCTTGGAACACCATCCCTCAAAACTTCAAGACCTCCCTTCCCATTCAATATGTTGGACTGGCTATAAAATTTGCAATCCCACCCTTAGAAAATGAGAAGTGCTGGACAAAACATACATACATAGACATCACATACACACATGTACTGGGGCACACACACATATAAGCAGAACAACAACTGTGCCGTATACAATGTACACTGGATAACGAGTCACAAAAGCGAAAGGTCAGATACACCCCTCCTCAACTCTACACACACATATGCATACATATTACATACGTTAGGCTTCAAATTGTAGATAATTACGCCACCTAATCGTAAGATGTGATGATATATGTGTTTGTTGATATATGTTTTGGACCTTACAGTTTATTACGGCAATCTACTCCCCTGGAGAGCATAATTAGGGAAGAGCTGGTGGCCAAGGAACCTGCAGTGTATGATTGGTTTTGGTCGCAGCAGCATCCAATGGTTGTGACGAGTTTTGTGAACTTTTTTGAACGTGATCCTCGCTTCTCCCTTGCCACTGCAGTGTATGTTTTTTCTGGTTTTAGAATGTTGCCTCATTTCATTTAGAGGCTTCGAATTCCAGTGCTTAACACTTAGAAGGTTAATACTGTACTGTTATTTTTCCTCTTATGGCTACTAGCTGGAAGACAGGAGCATCATTGGCCTCAGGCAATGGAAGTGACTTGTCTCTGCTTATGCTTGCCCTGTCATGCATTGCTGCAATCACCAAACTTGGACCAGCAAAAGTTTCTTGCCCCCAGTTCTTCTCATCCATACCAGATGTCACTGGTAGACTAATGGACATGCTTGTTGATTTTATTCCTGTACGTCGAGCTTATCAGTCCATGAAAGAAGTTGGTCTACGCAGAGAGTTCCTTGTGCACTTTGGTCCTCGAGCTGCATCATTAAGAGGTAAAAATGATAAGGGAGCTGAAGAGATGGCTTTTTGGGTGAATCTTGTACAGCAACAGCTACAACGAGCTATTGATAGAGAGAAAATATGGTCAAGGTTGACTACCACTGAAAGTATTGAGGTAATTATAATACCATCTTCCTTTTGGTAGGAAGCAAGTTGTCATGCTCTTGTGCATTTTTATAAGATTAAATTGGATATTTTATTAAAGAAAGGTTAAATTAGATGTTAGTAATTTGTAATCTTTTTTATGAACAAAAAAAATAAAATAAATTCTAATCTTTTTTATGGAATATTTAAAGTATATCATTGATTTAGTGCATAATGGTTATTGTATCTGATTGGTATCGTCCTGTAATTGGAAAGTTTTACACCATATGCTTCCTGCTATAAATGATATGCTCTTTGTTTTTGATTTTGTTGACATTGTTATTTTTCTCTTGATAAACTTCTGTGCTAAGGATGCCTAGTCGAGAACCTTTTGGTATGTGTCCATGTTGGTGTGTATGTGCAGTATTGAGCAGCATGTACAGATGACTATGTGCCCAACATTATAGTGCTGCAACAGGAGAAACTTAAAAAAGTTGAGTGGCCATCAACATATCTGATTAACTGAATCTGTAGTCTATGGATATTTTTCTCTTCTTCTATTGCATCTCTTTGAAGCAAATCTAGGGCATCAATTAGCTAGAAGCTTGGATACATATACCACTCTCTTCATTGATACAAATTTCTATTGCAGTGTTAAAAAGGCCTAGGTAAACTACGTCTTATCTCCATGGTCTAATGGAAAAACCATGGTCCATTGGGTCATCACCGCCGATTGACATGGCGACTAGTGAAGGGGGACCCACTAGGTAAGGACATTGCCCAGGGGTTGGTCATTATCTTCGTGTATTGCTGTCCTTAATGGATGGTGACGATCCAATGGACTGTTTCTTTATAATCTGTTAGATTAAAATCATCATCATTAGAGCATTTTTCCAACTATTCGGGGTCAGCTAAACGAATCCTGATCCGTCATTATGCTTTATCAAGGGCCATACCCTCAGTGAGGCCATAAGTCCCCATATCTTTTTTCAATAATTTTAACCATATATTTCTCACTATCCCTTGCCTTTTTTGAGCCTTCCACTTGAAGCAACTTGCATCTCCTAACAGGTGTTGTACTAGGTCTGTGCTGCACATGGCTAGCCTACCTAAGTTTACTTTCTCTCATCTTATTGCCTATTGGAGCCACACCTAAGTTCTTCAAAATGCATTCATTTCGAATTCTATCCATTCTTGTCTTACCACTTATCCATCTTAACATACTCATCTCAGCTACACTCATCCTATGGATATGTTGTTTCTTGACCACCCAACATTCCTTTCCATAAAGCAAAGCTGGTCTCACAGCAGTAGAAGGAAAAATCGGGCTGTCTAACCAGTAACCGCTTGATATCGGCCGATTTCAGCTGGTTTTGGTGATGGATTGGGTATTTTAAATTTTTTTTAAAATTATATAAAAACCCAAAATATAAGGGATTTTATTTGTAATGCATTTTTTAATGTTTTTCATTACTATGGCAAAGATTGGAAATTGTTTTGGCCATTAATACGTATTTTTACATATTCCCTGTATTTTTTGAAAATTTCAAAAATACCCCTTGGCACAAATCGATTCTTTAAAACCCATTTTTCTTCATTAATTTTCAACTTCATTTGGATGTGCTTTGTTTAATCATTATTTAAATATACTTTTCATATTTATTAGATTTGTTTTGTATTTTTTTTAACACTTTTTTGACTGCCCGTGATTTGCCTGGTTAAAACAGTTCAACCGCCCGGTTTACCGGTTAGGGCTGTTGAACCACTTTCGGGCCCATGTCCAGTTAACCGTTTCGGTTCGATTTTTCCTACATTACTCACAGCTGTCCTATAGAATTTCCCCTTTAGCTTCATTGGTATGTAGTGATCACATAAAACTCCGGTTGTTCATTTCCACTTTGCCTACCCAGCTCTAATACTACGTGCGATATCTTCCACAATCTCTCAATTTTCTTGGATTATCGATCCAATTTGTCGAAAGTGCGCTCTTTTTGGTATTTCTTGGCCGTCAATCTTAGCTACTTCTTTGTCTCTACTCATATTATTACTATACTTGCATTTCATATTCCCTGTCATAGTCTGACTATTTTTGAAACCTTTAGATTCTAGAGCATCCCTCAAAAGTTATTACTTTGTTGATGTAGCTTCGCTTTTCATTGATCAAAGCTATGTCGTCCACGAACAAGATACACCACGGTACCTCATCTTGTAAGTGCCTAGTTAAGTTGTCCATAATTAGGTATGGGTTCAACGCTGATCCTTATGTAAACCTATTACCACTGAAAACTCACTTGTCTTTCCACTAGTTGACGCTCTCTTGTATATACCTCTCACCAAGTCGATTTAGTATCTGAAGACTATTTTCTTTTCCAACACCCACCAAATTAAATCTCGAGGTACTCTAGCATAAGCTTTCTCTAGTTTAATAAAGACCATGTGGAGGTCTTTTTCCTTCACCTTAGACTTTTCAATCAGTTTTCTAAGTAGGAAAATAGCCTCAATTGTTGACCTCCGTAGCATAAAACCGAATTGGTTTTCTGATGCACTCGTTTCATGCCTTAGTCATTGTTCAATCAGTCTATTCCACAGTTTCCTATTGTGGTTCATAAAGTTTGATTCCTCGATAGTTTGCACAATTCTGTATGTGTTCTTTGTTCTTTTAAATAGGTGCCACAATATT
Organism: Amborella trichopoda; assembly: GCF_000471905.2. Next base: position 1,767,637 of record NW_006497279.1, read on the forward strand.
TTTCCTCTATTTGTCTGACATTTGTTTTGTTCTCAACATCTTGTTGAACAGCTTGGTCAGCCAGCCAATGCCGATCTCTCCATGCACTTCCAAACTTCTATTAGGATATCATCTGGTCCTAAATCCTTTCTTATCTTCATCATCTTCAAAGCTTCTTTCATTTATGATATCCTAGTCCTATGAATGTATCTATGACCTCCGTCCCTCATTTATGCCAACGGTTCCTTCTATTGCTGTGTTCCCATTTTGTTCGTCATTTAATAATTTTTTAAAATAAACTTTCTACCTTTTGTTGACTACCTTCCTTCACCAATACCTTTGATCCTCACTCTTAATGCATTTGATATGGTTTAGATCCTTACACTTTTCTCTCGCATTTTTGTCAGTTGGAAGGCATCTTTTTCACCTTTTCCTGTTCTCAATTTATTGATTATCAAATGCCTTAGTTTACCTTTACTTACTATTTATTTAGCGTTTTTATTGGCATATTTATATTCTTCTAATTTGATCATTTCTATTACATTGCCAAGTTTTATAACATGATTGTTTTTTGCTAATGGTCTTCTGATCCTCATCACTCCATCAAGTTTTCTTATTGAAATTTCTTTTCCCTTTAGTTTATCCTAAAACTTCTTTCCACTTTTTTAATACAGTCAACCATCTCATTCCACATAATATTCAGAGTTCCATTTTTCTTCTTTAACTAATTTATTGCTAAATAAATCTATTTTCTCATTTTTTAAATTCTACCACCTAGTTCTTGGATACCTATTAATTTCATACCTTCTCTTCCATCCCTTTATGAAGACGTCCATACCCACAACCCTATGTTGTGTAGTCGAACTCTTTTTTGGGATAACCTTACAGTCTTGACATGATGGTCGTTTTACCTTCTTAATGAATAAGAAGTTTCTTTGACTGTTATATGATTCATTTTATAGGTTATTAAATGTTCATTTCGCTTTTTAAAATAAGTGTTTGCTATTGCTAGGTCGTAGGCTATAGAATGTAGAATAGCTTCACCCATCTTATTTCTTTTACCGAACCCATATCCCCCATGTGCCCCTTCTTATCCTCTACAATCCTTCCCTAGATAACCATTTAAGTCCCCTCTTAAGAAGGTCCTCTCTCCATTTGGTATGTCTTGGACTAGTCCATCCATGTCCGCCCAGAATGTCTCTTAATTCTATCATCTAGTCGTACTTGTGGTCTGTTAAGTACTAATTACTTTAATTATCTCTTCCCTTAATACAAGTTTAATTAATAGGAGCCTCTCACCTACTATCTTGACATTAGCTATTTATCTTTTTAAATCTTTGTCTACTATTATGCCTATGCAATTTATATTAATGTCCTTTCTCATATATCAAGGTTTATACCCATCTATTTCATTAGCTTTTTCCCCTTTCCACTTAGTTTCCTGTAGACAAGCTACATTTACTCTCATTCGTCTCGTTATATCCACTAACTCCATAGTCTTACCTGTAAGCATTCCTACATTCCATCTGACTAGACGAATCATATTCTCTTGGACCAGCTTCTTTACCCGCACTCGTCCAGAATGGCATGGGAACCCTTGCCTATTTTTCACCGCAACGGGATAGTGCTGTAGCATGTCGCTTCTTTGAACACCCTAACTAACCCTAGCTCGTTTCTCACTATACTTGGGTTTATGGAACAATGCGTCGCTTTCGGGGAACGCTCTAGCATAAGCAGATAATGTAGATTCATGATTCACATAAAGTATTGACAAAGTTTTACGTTGTCTGCCTACTAACACAATCCACCTCCTTGACTTGGGCTTGGGACGGGTTAAGGGAAATTTACGGTCTCACCATTCTTAGATGTATGTAACATCAATAAATCATCTACCAAAAAATATGATATAAGGACAGCACACCTATTCTTGTGATCTGTGCTTATGTAATGGCGCTGTAAGGAGATCCTCTCATAGTCATGTATTATTGAGAAGTTTTCTGTCTACAAGTAACATGGAATGTGTAACATACTGTTAGCCAAAAATAGTATGATGATAAGTTCATGTACCAAAACCATAAAAAAATGGAGAAAGAGCATGGTGACAAAGCTGCTAGGAAAAAAGAAAGAAATTCAATTATAATAGAAAATTGTAGTACTTATCTTATTCAATAGACATCTTTTTCTCAGTCTGTTAGATTAAAATAAATTTCCCAAAATTGTTTGTGAATAATCGTTTCTTGACACACTCATAAGCTTCAAAACTGTCAATGCCATTCTCCATGGTGCAATTTGAGGTGACCAATTCAGAATGATTGTGCTCTTATAACAAGGATGAAAAGTTGGGTAATGCATCTAAGTAAACAGAGAGCACGCAAAAAATTGTAGGCTTGAAGCAATGACCCAGATTGGACGTAGTGATTGTAGACTGCTCTTAGCCAACACATTGATTGCATGCTTGCAGGGCCATCTACTCCCAGGAGAAGACAACATAGCCAGATGAGACAGACCAATATAGGGCCCTTGGGTGGACAAGTAGAGAGGTTACTGCCTGGACTTCTGAGAGCACAACATAGCTGGACGAGATGAGACAGACCAACACAGCGCTTTCTAGGTGGCAAATAAAGTTTCTTGGGATTGGGCATCATTGTTGCCACATAGAAAACTAGCATACCAGAAATTGCTTGAGTGTTCCATATGTATATCCTTTTTTTAAATCTTGCTTCGGGCTATGTTACAACGACACAAATGCAAGAATCCATTCCTGACTTGGACTCAAAGAATCCCACTCTCCTATATATTTTGCCAAGTACAGTATGACATGTCTGTACAATGCATATGTCTATAAATATTTATATATAAAATTATTTGTGATTTGTTATAATAAGATTAACTTAAAAAAATAGAACATGCAGTTCCTAATAAAAAACATTTGTCCAAATCATAAGAGACGTACGTCCACATGTCTCTTACAAATTGGACATGTCTGTCTTGTTCATCCAATTCTTGGACTCGTGTCCACACAGCAGACATGCTTTGTCTGCGAACTCAAAAAATGAACATATCCAGGCACAAAGTCGACATGGAATTCCTTTGTCTATATGTGTGCCGACCCATGTTATTCTCCTAATCGCACATGACACACATGTCATTGTTACATAGCTTTTGGGTAATTTTCTTGTAGAAATTCAATAATCTTCTTAGATAATTTAATTGCTCTTCTCTTTCCAGATGTGCTATTAGTTGTCAAAATCCATCATAGGATCATTCCAAGCCCTTTCCACGTGGAAACTATGAAAAAGCATGTGCCTAGATTCTGTTGACAAAGAAATATCTTGAAATTCCTGCCCAAACAGGCTGACTGTAATTACAATCCCTGTAATTACAATCCACAAACATGTGGATGATATCTATTTATCCTCCATGTGTAGGATATATTTACTTAGTTACAACCCCAATCTCAGGCAGTTACATTAATTTTCGTTATGGTCTGATGAAATTGGAATTCTTTTGTAGTTATACCATTGAAAGGCTCCTGTTATACTTACCCTCTATGGAAAATGAAATGTACCCAAATACATATATTTTTTTATTGAATGGTGGTTCTACTCTAAACCAAGCCCTTTGTTTGACCACTAAATTAATGCTTTTTCTGTTTCCATGATATGGTTGTTCTGGGGAATGCTGCTTTATGTAGGTCTGGTGCTTAATTGCCTTGGTCACTGAATTAGTTTTTACTGAATAATGAAGAGAATTTGTAAAGATGTGATTTCTTCGCTAATGTCCCTTTTTTATGTGGAAAGGTTTTGTTATTTTCTTTAACTGATGGTAAAAGGTTTTATGTTTCTTGGAACAGGTATTGGAAAAGGACTTGGCAATATTTGGGATTTTTATTGCATTGGGTAGGAGCACGCAATCTTTTTTATCTGCAAATAACATTGATATCATCAATGATTCCGTTGAGAGTCTTATAAGGTATTATTTCCTTCTATCTGGTTTGTATTGATGATACTTCGGATTTTTTCTTGGCACAATCCAAATATTTAAACATCCAAGTTAATTGGGATCTTGTTACCAGAATGTGATTGTTAAAACTTAAAACAATGGAAAAATATAAGAATAAATAATGACAAAAATATTTCCCATTAAAGAAATTGGTGGCACTCTTATGGTGGAAAGTGCTCTGGACATTGCTTGAGCTCCATATTGCCTTAACTGTGGTTACATCTCTACGAGACCCAACCTTCTTTATATGGAGAAAAGGATGCATGTATTGGCTATGTGATATAGGACGTGGTTCAAAAACTTGTCCCAATATTGGTTATATATTGGCTTAGGGCCCTGCCTGTCACAGTATGTGATGGTTAAGAATCTTAGGTCAAAACTAATATGTTGACTATTGTTATTTTATTTAAATAGTTTGTCATACAAGGGTATAAAGACCAGTACATTAACTATTGTTATTTTATTTAAATAGTTTGTCATATAAGGGTATAAAGACCAGTACATTCAGTTTCATAATTTGAAGAAAAAAACATATTGCATTCAATATAAATCTTCTTTTATCTAATACTTTTAGAAAGACATAATAAACATTCTAAACCCATTAATTTTTTTAACAATAGAATGAATTTTATACTAAATAAAAGTATTGCCTTCATTATAACAGTTATAAATACCATTATTTTGTTGCTTCATCAAATATTGCTGGTTCTATCATTATTTTTTAGAGATGATTATTATTTCCTCAGTTGATGTCTGATATAATGGTCAATACTGATATTTTGGCCTCTGCCGCTTACCGACATGGTTTGCCTTGATCGATTTTTCAACCTTGTGTAGGACTACAAGCACAACTTAGAACATACTATAATATTAAGAAAGAAAAATAGGTCGAGATACTTAGATATGATGAGTTTGATTCTTCAACAGTGATATTCTCTTTGATGTTGTGATGGTAGTTTCTCTTTATCTTCTATATTAATCTATATTATACTCTTCTATTCAGGTATCTTATTGGGGGAAGTGTGTTGTATTATCCTCAGCTATCATCCATTAGCGCTTATCAGCTGTATGTGGAGGTTAGCAACATCAATAAGAAGTCAAATATATATAACATTTAAATTTCCTGATATGCTCTGTCAATATATTTCCTGGGTCCTGTAGGTGGTTTGTGAAGAGTTAGAGTGGCTTCCTTTTTATCCAAACCATTCAGGTGCATTGAAAAGACCTCATGAAAATAAAGGGAAACAAGTCCAGGGACTTCCCAAAGGTGAAGCTATCTCCCAAGTACTGGATGTGTGCTCTTACTGGATGCAAAATTTTATAAAGTACAGTGCATGGCTTGAGAATTCTTCAAATGTCAAAGCAGCAGAGTTTTTGTCCAGAGGGTACTGCCTCAGACGATTGTGGTCTTGTATCTTGTTCTTTTGGCCCATTTAATTGTTAAACCGTATGCTTCGTATGCATTGTCATTGGTTACTCTTCTTTCTTGACACTAGCATGTGGTACATTTGCAGCCACAGCAAGTTAAAGGAATGCAGGCAAAGAGTGGGGTTCCTGAAGTAAGTGCTGATCAATCGTGTTTCTGATTATTCTTCAGTTTGCCATTGCATTGTTGAATTTGTAAGCCCATGAATGCATCTTGTGCCTATCTATGAAATTGTGCCCTTGATGATTTCTAGGAATGAACGGGGCCAAGATGGTTTGCAGTATTCTCATGAACAAGTTGACACAGCATCATACACTTTATCTGAGACAGAGTTAGACTCGTTTGATATGGCAAGTTCATTGTTTGACTTCTTCTGTGGAAGAATAGGGAGTTGTTTGATTTATGATTTGGTTCAAAGCTATTCTAAGTTTGTCACAGAACATATTATGTGAAAGAACTTAGTCTGTTATTCCTTTCATCTATTTTTAGAGGGAAGTTCTTGTTTTTTCCTAAAAATTAAAAAAAAAACGTTCTTGTTTTTCCTTAAATGATGATTCCATTAGAAGAAACTATTAGTGGCTTTTATATCTTTATGTGATGATGCCATTAGAACAAAGCTATGGAGGTTATTAAAGGGATCCAAACTACAATTTCTTTTTGAGCAATTAAAATGATCTTCTTGCCTACGTTTCTTGCTCTCATTGATATGGTTCTCATCTTTTTGGTTTTACAGGCATTAGAGAGTGTTGATGACGCTTTGAAAAGATTAGAAGAGCTGCTTCAAGAGCTACATGTTTGCAGCTCGAATTCAGGGAAGGAGCATTTAAAAGCTGCATGTTCTGACCTTGAGAGAATAAGAAAACTCAAGAAGGAGGCAGAGTTTCTTGAGGCATCATTCAGAGCAAAAGCAGCATCACTCCAGCAGGTGACATCTATGGACTTTTTGTTATATCCGTCCTAGAATTTATCCCAGATGGATATGAGTGACTATTACGTGAGATTCCCAATGTTGCTTCAAGTACTACAGAACATGTTGAACAAGGAATTGGGAATCTACTGCTATAAAACTTTTTCCTTCATCTACTAAAACTTTTTGGGATGCATCCCAAGGCTGTTTGTTGTCATTTCGACAACTTTATGCAGTTTTCTGGGGAAATTTTCACAAAACCAATTCTCTAAAACTCCTTTTTCCTGGGAAATCTTGTACAATTCCATGATTGTGAAATCAACCTGGTGAAAGTGAGGTTGTTTTGTGAAGTGACAAAAACAATACAAATGATTGGGAAACATTCACTTATAAAATGTCATTAATCATGGCATCTTGATGTTAATGTTCTATTGCAGTATACACATGCAAGTTGAAGGGTAATGTTTTGCCATGGGCATGCTAGATATACGAATTTGATGGTCCCTTGACATAGCTTCAGTTAATTTAACATCCATGTGATAAATAGAAGGAGAACATGATGTCTTGATAAATTGGTCACTAAATTTCTAATAAATTGTTTGTCAATGATAGGCTGATAGCAAACCTCAGAGTTTGATTAGATGAGAAAATTATAGCATTCCTAGTATCATCAATTATATGATTTTGATTGTCTGGGTTCTACGTGTCCATTAGCTTTTTCCCTGCAAATGACACCATGATGGTTTTGGTGTTTGAACAATTGGTGCTGCAGTTTTGTCAAAGTGATGGATCCTAAGTTAGGATTTGTGAAATCTTTCGAATAATTATGTTCATTAATCCCCAGGCATTTTGTGATATGGACTTCTGTTTAATTTTGCATCATTGATCTTGATCTAAAATGACTCTGGTGGGTCCCCTTTGTCCATGCAATAGGGAGTTGATGATAGGCATTTAGATCCATCATTAAGTAAGCAGAAGAGTTTCTCCAAGAAAAAGCATGGAAAAAAGGATCCTCTGATGCAGGATGGGACTGAAAGCAAGAGGGGTTCCCCAGCTAGGTTTGTTTTCTAGAAATAGTACCTAAAGTTATTGGTGTCTATTCTGCGTTATGGTTTCCATTTATTTAGTACATGTTTGTCAGGTTGGAGACACTGTTTGTTAGAATAAGACTTGAAGGATGTTGAGACAAATTTGGTGCATGGCATGTGGTTGAATATGTTTGACAGGTGATTTGCTTTGCAGGTCTGACAATGGTCCTCATGGCTTGTGGAGTTTCTTGTTGCGCCGCTCAACCAGGCAAATAGTCTCTAAGGATGATGTACCATCAAGAGTGGACCAAACTGTATGTTTTTATGAACTTGGGATCATTTATCTGCTTTGTTCCCTGTGTGTCTCACATGATTGTGACTTTATGCCAACTTAAAAGCCCTGCCATTCAGAAGAACAAAGGAACGTGCTTCATGAGTCTGTTGTTTTATAATATAGGATAAGATGTGTTGTAGTTGATATGAAATTAATTTGAAAATTTGCACATTTTAAGTCATGGTAATTACTGGTGTCAAATATGCTTAGGTTCATATCGCCCAAATTTCTTCCATCAATGTGATTGTGTGATGGAAGTGGTGACATGAAAGTGGCATTCCTTATCCAAATATATAGCTTAAAGTATGGCCTAATGTCTGGATCTTGAGGGAAGTGCAAAATGCTGGTCTCTGTTGATATCTAGATCTTGAGGGAAGTTTAAAATGCATCTCTCGTTGCACCTCTCGCTTTTAGAAGGGAGCAAGTAGTGTGCACAACTTGCAACAGTTTCATTAGTAGCAAGAGATGTAATGGTTGCTATCTAAATTATTGCAGGCTCCTTTTTGATAGCAACAACAACTGCACTTGGACAGTTCATGCGTGTCATTAATTTAGTCTATATTGTACGTGATCTAGTTCATGTCGTGAGCTTGCTCTTAGATCAAATTTTCTATTTTAATTATTTATACTTAGTTTGGAAGGAAAAAGTGGTAAAAATTCTGTAGAGGATAGAAATGCTACAACGGAGTGTATCCTGATTTCTCTATACACATGATGGAAAGAAATTTCCAATGAACTGGTGTTCCTTGGATTCCTTTGACACATGTTTGTCTGGGAGAATGCTTGGGGCCTATTGTGAAGGTGATTTTCAACAATCAGATGGTTATTTTATTTTTAATTGTTTTTACTCGCAAAGCTGGCAAGAATCTTTGATTTGTTTTAAGTACTTGATGTTATGAGGGATTAATAGCTGTATATGCATAGTTTTAGTATGCAAGCCTAAATAGCACTATGTTTCCAGCTAACGTAGACAAAGAGAAAAGCGGTGACATTTTTATATTGTTCCCCTGCATATGCTTTTTGGAAGTCTTAATTTCCGAAATAGTGGATTACAGGCTACCGACCCTTGTGAAGAGACCTACAACTCCACAGACAATGGAGAATCAGAACCAAATGAAATTCGCCGCTTTGAGCTTTTGAGATGTGAACTGATTGAGCTTGAAAAACGAGTTCAGAGAAGTACGGATGGAACTCAAAACGAAGAGGTACCGAAAGTGAATATTGTTTGCTTGCTTATTGTTATACATATTTAACATGATATAGGATGCATCTTCACATACTTCTATACGCATGAATTTTTATGTTTTTCTTTTCTCCATCTTTCCATTCATGTACTTGTTGGATTAGGAATTTTTGAATCCTTTTTGCATAGTTCGTCTTCATGTTTTGAGTATCACTTATACATTCTAGTGACGATCCATTAATTTGCCAAAGCTTATGATTGGATATGTTGTGAACTTTTGAGTTTCCCAGTGAGAGTAGAAGTTTCCATTTCAAATCCATCATGATAATTTACTTTATCAAAGATTCCTTAGTTCACTAAATACACCATATATATATATATATATATATATATGAAAAATATCCAGTCAGCCCATTGGCTCATATCGAATCTGGGCCGATCGGACGGTCACAACTGCATTTTGTATTTGAATTTTAAGTTTTTTTCTACAAATCCAAATCACATGAAATTTGGTATGTCCTCCACTCTTCTAATCAAGACGCACCTAATAAAATTATTTAAAAATTATTCGCAAATGATAAATAAAAAATTATTCACAAATAATAAATTGACCAAAAAACCTTAAAGTTTCAAGAGGTATTTTGATTTATTTATTTTTTGTGAATTATTTTTTATTAGATTCATCTATTTTTTAAGAATAGATGCTCCAAATTTTAAGTGATTTAGATTTGTAGAAAAATAGTTTAAATTCAAATACAAAATGCAATCCTGACCATTAGATCGGCCCAAATTCAATCTGAGTCATGGGGCGTGTACTGTAGCTGTCAGCTAGCGGGCTGATCTCAGACTCTCCCATAGATAGGGAAAAACTGTTGTTAGCCCATAGGCTGATGGAATAGTGTAAGCCTAATGGCTTAGATTGAATCTGGGTCAATCCAATGATCACGATTGCATTTCGTATTTAAATTCTAATTTTGTTTATAAATCCAAATCACTTGAAACTTAGAGCATCTATTGTTTAAAAATAATATAATATAAT
>NW_006497279.1:1779129-1795701 GCF_000471905.2 Amborella trichopoda
ACGTTTCGGTTTTTACGGTTTTACGTTACGTTCCGTTCTCTACACGTCGGTGGGTCGGTCGTACTACTTCGTTCTTACTATATATATATATATATATATATATATATATATATATATATATATAATATAGTGATTTTACCTACTCACATCACCATCCAAGTTCACACGATCACAGTTGTCTGGTAGTGTTTCAATTTTCATTTTTTTTTACTTATCGGAATGATCTGAAATTCGGAGCATGTGTACACTTTAGTGAGGCGCACCTAATAAAAATATGAAAAAAATAATTCGCAAAATATAAATTAATCAAAATACCCCGTAAATTTTTGAAACACTATTAGACAATCGTGACTGTTGGATGGTGATGAGCATAGGCGAAATCGCTGTTCATTTTCGCCTATAGGCGTTGGGAAGACTTTTCCTATATATATATATATAATTTGTATTTTAAAAATTAAAATACTACCTGACAATTGTGACCGTGTGATGAACTTTGGACAGTGATTAGCATAGGCGAAATCACTGTTCATTTTTGCCTATGGCTGGGATTCCACCTATATTACTATTAATTGTAGATGCCAAGTGTTGTTAGCTTTTTCCATATATCTATATTGGGTAGGTAAACACATCCTACATGAAATCCTTGAACTACCTTGGATTTGTAAAGTTCTTTCAGTAACTTAGGTGCTCACCACCAATGTAACTCTCTCGAATAATTTTATCCCCATGCATCTATATACAGCCCTTCCTGCTGCTTCCTGATTTTAGATACTTCCTTGTAAATTATGAAGCCAGTACTCAGGTCTTGGACATAGAACACCCTTCTCTATAATGTCAACAACTTTCAATTGACAACAGTTCTTGGTACTTTTTAAGGGCAAATGGGAAACTATTCCTTTTGTGATACGATGACATAGACATAGATTAAATAGGCTGAAATCATCCTAATGGAGCACTAAATGTATTTTAAATAAAATAACCCCTTCTGAATGGGTTCTCTTCATTTGTCCTTGACAAATGACAAAAATTATTCCTGTCAAGTTGTGAGAGGATCTTGAGGCCAAGGTTACTTGAGGCCCAGAATTTGGGTATGGGATTCTAGACTTACAAGGATGGGACTCTCTCTCTCACACACACACGTGCAACACGCACACATGTACACACAAAATCACATACATCTGCATGCACACGTCCACACACACACAGTGTGTGCACAGACCTCCTAGGCACAGGGGCTTAATATGATAATTGCCTACGCACAGGGATTCTATACGATGATTAATTACTTTTTGAATGAATGGATGGTTATGTTGTCCAGTACCTCTTTTTTATCTGAAATGTTCATCCGGGAGAATGAGAATATGATCTCTTCATTCAAGTGTAACTCATTATGCAAGATGTATCATCACTCATGTAGGCTCAAGTTGATGGGATAGATTTATTTCAAAAGACATTATGTGTCTGCATGCATGCTTCTCCAATCCCTTAGATCACTATGCTGCTGTTCATTTTTTTTAAGACCCCCTCTTGATAGGTTTGTAATAGAGTTTTTATTTTATTTCAGGAGAATATCATCAATGAATCTGAACTCTCCGTAAACAACTCTGCATTGGGAAGCTCCCTGGCGCCCTTAGTTCAAGTGCAAAAGAAAGAGGGCATAATTGGGAAATCTATTGACAAGCTGAAAGAAACTACCACGGTAGTGTTGCGTTTTTTAGTTCTCTTTAGGTCGTTGCATAAATTTCTCTAGTTCTTGTATAGGAAGCAACCTATATCCATAAGATTTAGAGGGATAAATTCATATTTAATGACGTGAAATATGGGCTTACAATTCATTGACAAGAGAGGGAGGAGTATCTTCGTGATAGGTTTAGATACATAATTTCACTGTAAACAAATTGTTTCTGTTTTGTCAAAAACAAATTGTTTCTGTTTTGTCAGGCCTGTATATCTCAGAGCTTTCTTGCTTACATCTCCATGCAGTAACGAGTTAGTCGAGACTCTAGAATTTGGATGCTACCTTGTACTATCATTACCCTCAATGGATAAGAAGTGCTGAAATTACCAGCATGTTCATTTACTAAACCTGAATAAGTAGTTAATTGTGCATAAATATGCAGTTTGACTTCTTTCAAATAATTTCTATATTTGTTTATTTTGTCAGTATAGCTCTATGTTTTGGAGTATGGTTGACTTTTAATTCACGTAAACAGGATGTATTGCAAGGAACCCAACTTCTTGCCATAGATGTGGCAGCAGCGATGGTACTGCTTAGGAGGGCAATCACAGGCGATGAACTCACAGAGAAAGAGAAGAAGTCTCTCCGAAGGACATTAATTGACTTGGCATCAGTAATACCTATTGGCATTCTCATGCTTCTCCCTGTGAGTTTTAGATGGCTGTCCCTGAATATATATTTCGTGTCTGCATTTTTTTTTCACATTTATATGGCTGGAAATTAGTTTCTGTTGTAGAAGAACAAACCTAGTTATAATTTGAACATGACACAGTTGCATGATGGAAATTGTTGGCTTCTGTTTAAAGTTAGTATAGAGAACATGGTTGCACCATGGCTAAACAATCCCCATTTCTGTTTAGAGTTAGTATAGAGAATATGGTTGCACCATGACTAAACAATCCCTATTTCCTTATTTCCTTATTGGCTTCTGTTTAAAGTTGGTATAGAGAACATGGTTTCACCATGGCTAAACAATCCCTATTTCCTTGCCTGGGTTACCAGTCTCAGAATGGACTCTGATAAATCTACTCCTCCCCTGTGAAAACTCTATATGAACATTTATAATCCATACCATTCACCTTTCTGGAGGTATGGCCCTTTGGTTGCACATCAAAGAACTCAGAGATGCACAATGAAGAACCTTTAGAACATTTTGAACCGTCTCCCAGGTCTATAACTTCGAGCTTATAACACTTATTTCACTCTTAATTATTCTTGCGTTACTCTAGAGTTGTTCTCGTTCATTGCTAGTCACTTGATTTCCATCTTATATGGAGTATGCTTCATGCATGAGTTGAACATTTTTTAAATTTCAGGTTACTGCTGTTGGGCATGCAGCCATACTAGCAGCAATTCAGAGATACGTGCCTGCTCTGGTATGGAATTTCTTTCTGAAGTCTTATGTCTAGGGCTTCTCTCTCTCCTACCCCTTCGGCCCCCTCTCCCTCCCTCTCTCTACAATCCTGATCTTTGAAAAACCAACTGGTTGCTCTTGACACCATGTTTCCTTGTCTATAGATTCCTTCTGCCTATGCACCGGAGAGGCTGGACTTGCTGAGGCAGCTTGAGAAAGTGAAGGAAATGGAAGACAATGATGGAAGTCCAGATGATAGTGGAGTGGCACAAGCTAGGGAGAACTGAAGGTCCACAAGTAGTTGCATGGTCCTCATGAGGCAATTGATGGGCTGATTGGTTGAATTCGTGTAAAATGTTGATACTGTTTACATGTAGTCTCAACTTTTCCTTGTATTGTTTGTATCTGTCCTATAGCCATTTGACAACAAGTTGGCATAGAGGAGCTCATTCCAAGTGTCAGGCACTCCAGGAAGGCACCAGTGGCTACAGTCTTGCTGGATTGGAGGTATGCCTTCCTCTCTATGTATTGATGGATGACCATCTTTCCTGAACTCTGTCAAGTATGTGATGTTCAAAAAATGCACATTTCTTTTGACATATTTGATGTGCTCAATAGTTTCTGATATGACTTGGTTATTCCATGGCTCCCTTTCCAGTTCTGTTAAATTAGTCTCTGGCTGAGTATTAGCATGACACTGACCTCCATCATTCCATGTTCCACCTCTGCTGTTCGCATTCAGGAACACAATTTACTAAGTCAGGTTTGGGATAGGGAATGTTTGCTATAATCCGAAGGAATATGGATTGTAATCTAGGGTTTGGTGGGTCCCAATCCCTCTCATCACTGCCCATTGTATCATTGAATGGTGATGATACTAATGGACTATGGTATTTGATAGTCCATTGGATTATAGCATATGTAGCCTTTGGGTTAGGAGTATCCAAGCACAGTAAGGAACTTGTTTGTTGTGATTACCTGAAATGTACCGGAGAGTAGCTTCGGAAGAAAACATGGCTCCCTTGAGTGTTCAAATTGTGAACTACCCATTGCTTCCATGTCTGCAAGGACTTGCGGAAAGCATCTTTGACATCCATTGTCATGTTGATAGCTTCTCCTTCTTGAAAGTAGCAACCCCTGAAGCACAAATAACACAATTTTAAGATTTTTGGATTTTGGCAATAGCAACCTGGGGCCAGAAACAGGAGGATACTGATTCTAAAACTAATTTGATTGGAAAGAAGGAAAATCAACCCAAACTGCACATTTGGGCCTGATATTACATTCTACTTTCATATAGGTAAACATTTTAAATGTCTGTTTCAAACTTGGTATTGGTTTTAATCCATATAATAGAATGGATGATCAATGAAAATTGTCCGTTCTTGCAAAGTATACCCATGTCGTTGATGGATATATATGCTACAAGATGGGACATTTGCCATCTTTCATGTTCACCATCGAAGAGAAAGGATGGTGGATGTACCATACACCATTGGTGTAGGGTACACTTCTGATAAAACATTAATCTTCTCTAATGTAAGCTAGTTTCATTGGAGTATATTGCGCATACATTTTTTGGGTTTTCTCATGGTTCCACCAATGCCCAGCATTGAAAACGAGAAGGTCTGAGCCCACCCACCCAGATGACCACCAATGGAGCTTATCAATTCTGATTGCACTTCTGACCTTAACGGAGGAATTCTTAGGAGGGGAACCTGTGAGCATGAGGAAAGGCAGTCTGTAGTATTCAACTGTGCAGTTATATTCCTCGAATTTGATGGAAAGATACCCCTTGTGTTTTGTTATAGGTTTTCCATTCTCTTCGTAAATGCTTGATTTGTTAGAAACAAACTGAGCTAGCATGCAAACCAGTGACTCCCATTGGTTCCTTCCTATGGAGTCACCTGCAAATACGATGCGCCCATTTCGGCTTCTCTCCAGCATATCCTTTCCATCGAATCTGCGATAACAGACATGAAAATAAGTAACAAGCATTTTTTTTCTTTGCTTTCAACTCTCTCTGGGGGTTAAGTTGACATTGATGCTGGTTGTGGAGCATGGCAAAAGCACTGCAACAGAAAAGTGATGATCCATTGCATGCAATGCAGATAACATTAAAATTGAAGTTGTGTTTCACTAATTCTTGGGTTATTTTCTCTGCGAGACATTGATGTCCATGTAGGCAGACATTTATGTTTGGAAGTGGCATTTTCCATTATTACAGTCTTAATAACATTCTGTTATGTCGTTTCTTAGAACTAGTTAATAGAGAAAAACTCTCCCTCGGGGGTTAACACAGATGCTGGTTGTGGAACTTACCATAAGCACAAGAACAGAAAAGTACAGATTAAATTGCTTGCAATGCAGTTAACTTCAAAATTAGAGACGAGGTTCACTGCTAATATGGTTGTTTTCTAGGCAAGAGATATGTAATGCTGAGGCAGATATTTCGGTTTAGAAGTGGCATTTACCATTATTTTAAGGACCTTTGCTGCTGCCAACTTGCCATTATAAAGACTTAATAACACTGTTATGCAATTTCTTTGGAACAAGTTATAGAGGAAAACTAAAACAATGTCATTGTTTTGTTGCAATGGCAAGAGCCGCTACTGTTACTAATGTCTTTTAAAGCACTAAGTTTCTGGTGTGTGCTAGTAAGAATAATGCATGCATGCGAATATACAACACTACATGCACATGCGTTTTACATACACATTCCACATTCATGCCAGTGTGCATATGCATTTTACATACCTGAACATGAATTATAAGAGTGTCATTATTAGATCCAAATCATCTACAAGACCTTGGGGATCAAATGCAATGCAATTCACATGAGGGTACCATAAAAGTATTGCTCTTTTAAATGCACACAGCTTAAGACCTCTTATGGCATAGGGTGCTTGTTCACCTGACCCAAAGATATTGTAGAGAGGCTAAATTATGGGTTTGTCCAATTTAAATAAAGAGCATTAATCCCATTGATTAAAAGAGGATGAGTTAATTTATACTTCAGAATACTTTTGTAGTTCATGGATCGTAAGTTAGCCATTATTCTACTAAACTTCGTGTTCATGGAAGAGAAAGCAATCCAGACTGGCTTGCGGGTGCCACTGTTTTTAGATTTTCTGGTGTTCAATTTCCAATAGCCCACGTCTTTTTTTTTTTTTCCTTTCAGGTGTTTAATTACCAATAGCCCAATGCATTGGAGCCTTTATTTCAACAGTTGGTTTGTCAAAGGGTTTTATTTTTCCAAGGAGCAAATTATGAAAGTAAAGACGAAAAATCTAGTTTAGGAAACAACAATTCTTTTTGGATGGGAGAAACAAAAGAAAACTGGGATATGGGTACTGTTTGAATGTCAGTATTCCCCTCGTGTTTGACTCCTTTTATTAATTAAAGGGTGGCCAGATGTGTGTAATTTCCACTGAAGCAAGTTAAGAAAAACAAATTCATAAATTAATTAGCAAAACAAGTTTACAGTACTGCTCAAATTTTCTTTTTGGGTATTTTCAACTTTCTTGATATGAAATTGCAAACAAGTTTGTTAAAATGTGTTATGTTTTTTTTATGGGTGCGGTTTGTACAGAGCCTAGGCTCTAAACAATCAAATTAGAGCCTACCTTCAAATAGTCTCGAGAAATCTTTGTGGTAGCCTTAAAATATATTTTTATCTTTATTTATAAAGTTTAAAGCTTTGAAAATAGTGTAGATAGATCTATGAAAGCTTAAAAATCTTGAAATTGACAGGTAAAAAAATGGGTTACAAAATACCCTATTTCCAAAACTTAAAATCCTTTTTTATGTTTTATTTTATGTATATGCATCTTGATGTTGTGATCAATTTGAGGATATTTGGGCATGAAAACCTCAAATTTTTGAGGTAGGCTCAAATTTTTGAAGTAGGCTCAAATTTTCCCTTTTTTTATTAGTTTTGTGGACCAGCCTACCAATCCATAGTTAGTTATGGCTTTTCTTCTTTTTAATGGTGCAAGTTTGGGACTCCGTGAAGTAAAACTATAAGAATGAAAACCTGCAGTAGCTGGGACGCAATATGGAAAAAATAACAATGGTCATGATATTGATAATGATTATGTTAATAATAAAGTCTACCAAATCCCAATAAGGAGGTAGAAATATTCAAGGAGTAATAATAAGATTACAAACTCCCAAAAGAAAATGGTTTCAGATTCAAACTCTAAAAAGTCCGACGCAAGTTTGCGTGGGTTCTACTTCTACTGTTATACATAGAGATTACAAATTTCTTGTTTTTGGGAAGGCGAATTCCAAATCCCATTCTGCTTATCAAACAAATTCAGATAAAAACTAACAACGATATAATCAAATACTGGTAAGTTAGAGAGAGAGAGAGAGAAACCTTGGAAGATCACAGCCTGCAGGTTGCCATCTCCACCTCAGGTAATCCCTGTCTTTCCTGCCATTGTCGTGGCACCTAAAGCCAGGATCGAGAAATGCACAATTTCCTGCATAATCGAAATATGGGTAGTTCTCGTCTTGAACCCACCGGCCATAAGAGAAATCACATTTACTATTGACATTCATAGAAGTCTTGCTGTTGGTACTTGAATTGGAGAGATCCGGTGCCAAGAAGCTGAGCTTTTCGGCAGCGACTTCGCGGAGGAGGGAGAGAGGTTGGGTGCCTAGAAACAGAAAGCACGAAACGAACGTGAGGAGAATGATGAAAGGAAGCATGAATTCTCTCCCATAGGAGGGGATGGGCAAGAAGCAATGGCAACGATGGTGATGTTGATCTTCCATTCTATGCAGGAGAGAGAGACTGCATAGAGGAAAATGAGTTATTGAGAGAGAGAGGTTTCATGGACAATGAGGATTTACCATATAAAGGGGAGAGAGTTTCTTAAAAATACTATATAAAGGGGAGATCATAGATAGCATTTGGAGAAAGGTTCTTATTTTATCCTTCAAATGACAACGAATGGATGGAGACAGAGGACTTGCTTTGTGTTACATAGGGAAGAATTTCAATAGGGTGTTCTTTATATGCTCTATGGTTTTTAAGTATTAAAATAGTATGCCATGGTTTATATAAAGATTATTAGCAACCGAACTGTACATTTTACTTGACTCGAAGAAGCAGATAATTAAAAGCCGTTGACCTTTCTTACGGTGAGAGATAGCTCGTCGGGAAATTTCATTTTGGGGTAGAAATTTGAAACCGTACATGTGGAATATCGATTATGTCTAACAACATGATAAGCATTGCTTGATTTAGCAAGGCTTAATCTTTGTGGTTGGCTTTTTTAGGGTTTTCTTGGCATGACCGAGTCTCCATTTGTCTCTTCTATTATTATTATTATTATTGTTGTTGTTGTTATTGTTGTTGTTGGATCCTGGTTTGGTTGGATCTATTGCTACCCTCACTATGACCTTCCGGTCGTGTCCATTGCTACCCTCACTATGAGCTTCCTTTTTTGTAGCCTGAACTCATTTTTGAGGGGTGGGCAATTAGAGAGAGAGACATTCAAGATTCAGAGTCAGTTATATTTCCAAGAAATTGAGAGCGAGAGGATGGCAATGGGCCTTTGCCATTTAGGGAACCAAGAGAAGACCGAAAATATTGAAACGATTTTAAGGTTGGGGTTTTGGCTTTTGGGTAAACTAAAAATGCGGGTCTGGCTATAGCAGGACCCGTACCCGAGACTATTCGGGCATCCTTTATTGGACCCAAACTCTACCCGCGAGTCCAAAACTTGGACCCATACCTGGACCCGTGTTGGCTATACCTAATGAGTATAAGTCTGGTCTACGTCCATTGCCACCCCTAAATGTGCCGGACTAGCTCTATATTCAAGTTTTCAAGTTTGGCATATTTAGTACTGGATCGATACATTCCACGCATCACATTTTGGAATCATCGGTTATAATAACTGATATTCACATTTTGGACATTTTAGCATTGAAATGTTTAATATTTTAAAATAAATGATCTCGACCGTGAGATTCATGTACATGAAAAAAGGGAATTTCAGTTCTAAAAATAGTTCATCTTCTAACACATTATCTGGACCATCCATTTTAACCTTCGGGCTTTCTTGTTACCGAATACACACAGTTAAGGCTAACCATCTCTTTTCCATCTTCATAATTTTACCATTTTACACCTTTTTCCGTCTTGCATCAATTGACCATTCAAAAAAATAACTTTTGGTTAAAAAAAAGGCACTTTTTTACTTGGGGGATGATTGCAAAGAAAAATAATGTTGGGTTAATAGTCTGGTATAAAAACTGTTGAGGGGTGGATGTTTAGAAAGTACAACTTTTTTATTTTTTGTTTTTATTTTTTATTTTTATTTTTAAGGTGGGGTGTTTGTGTTTTATAATTTTCCCTATTTTTTGTTTTTGGAAAAGCTTTCAGTATCCCCAAGAGTATTGGACAATAATGTTCCCTTACCTCAAAGTGTCAATAACTGCTTTCCCAACGGGTATCCCAAATGCATTGCCAAGACTGAATGAATTTTAGGTCATCCATTGGAATGGGCAGTGGATTTAAGTTACAACATACAATCTAAAAACAATCCAAGAGAAGAAAAGCATTGAAAATTTTTAAGAAACGAGTCGAGATTAAATTGGCTACCGTTTGGCTATTTGTACCAAGTGTATTAAAAAAAAAAAAGCATTGAAAATGCTGTAAATCTACCATCATGGTAGAGGTCACTACCACCCGATGAATGTAATCCGAGTTCGAAAGTGAAAGATTACGTCTTAAAATTCCATGTTCGAACGTGAAGGATTACGTTTTAAAATTCATGAAAGAGAAAATGCTCCAAATCTATTATCGTCTAAATAAACTATTTAATTTGAATGGTCACGGATCCACCGCGCTTAGACCTTTTTGGGGGGTTTAAAATGTAAAATTAAGTTCCACCACAAATCTTAAAAAATGTAGAATTGAAGTGCACTTAAAAAATTTATCATAAATTATAGTTTTGATGTTGGAAAACTATCTAATTGATCATCTCGACATCGAGATGCATGAATATGAAAAAAAAGAAAAGAAAATTTCAATCTTAAAAATAGTGTATCTTGCAACACATTATCTGGACCGCCCATTTTCAAGATTTTTAAGTGTTTACAGATCTATTTGATTTGAACCTTTTTTAAAGTTTAAAATTTTATCATTAGAGATGAAAATAGATTCTCAAAACATCTCATAATTTTTAAACCAAAATTATATTTATGATAAAATTTGGAGGTGCGCTTTATACAAACCACACCTTTTTTACTTTGGGCAAGTCTACTTTGAGTCTGACTTACGAGTCCACCTAAGGTTTTTATAGATTTGGGATGTAAAATAAATCAATGGAAATACAATTATGCTGTAGATACAATTTTGGCAACTCCTATTCAAAAAAGAAAAACAGCGAAAGGAATAAAGGGTGGTGGCTTGGCAGTAGTAGCAGCTTAAGATTAAATTTAGGACTTTATTTTCACCGAAGGATAAGGGTTCAAATCCCCATTGACGTACCTAATTTTACAAGAATGGGCTGGAGCCTTGGCTCAAATACCACTGAGCTCATGATTAAGTCTCGGTCTCCATTCTTACCTAACGGTAAGGGCCCAAATCCCTACTTATGTACCTTTTTTTTGGGAATGGGGTTGTAGTCGTGGCGGCACCACCTGAGCCTCAACTAACAGCCTCCACTAACAGTTTAGGCTTCCATTCTCACTACACATTTGAAACCACAAACTATTTCTAAAACAGGTTGGGGCATGAATCCCCACTGATCTATCCAAAATAATTAAGGGGGTAACGGGTTAGGTTAGTTCAGGGGCCGAGTTGGCCAGCCCTGGACCTAGCCTAGTCCTTGTCCGCTTAAGCATCTCGACAGGTGTAAAGAACTGACACAAGTGTCCAAATCTGATATGTTGGAACTGACACAAGCCCTGGCCCTAGCCCAGCTCAACCATTTGGAATGTAGAAATCTGATACGTGTTGAGCATCTCAACAGGTGCGAAGAACTGACACAAGCGTTATGCAAACCATGCATGTGCTACATGTTTAAGAGATTCTTGAAATTATAATGGGATTTCTATTTTCAGGTGTCCATGCTTTCCAGGGAGAAGGCATGGCAGGTAGGCACATCCATCTGCACCATGATTCTTCCTTACGCATACACCTTCTTTTCTACCTCTTTTAGCCCTAACCAACGCCGACGTTCTCCAAAATAGTTTCTCTCTGTATCTCATTTAGACAAGGAAATTTGTTTCATCCGGGCTGGACTATATTTCTACAATATAAGGTCGGGAGACATAAAGTATCCATTTTAAAGATGGATGCAAATAGGTGATCCATATAAAACCAATTATAACTCACGGTCCAAACTTTTTTTTAATATAATAATTATTTTTAATTTTTAATTTTTTTTTTAATATTCATGATCTCCATGTTAAAGATTATATATTATCTAAGAATTAAGATCAAATTATATTTAAAAAATATATTTATTGCCAATCCTTCATTTCTACAATGTGTGGGCTGGCCGCATAGAAACCGTGTCCTTTAAATAAAGTCTCCACAGTCTCTCTCTCTCATAGCCACCTTTTAGAAAAGCCTGAATCAACCCACTTTCTTTAAGGAGTCTCTCTCTAACTCATTGAAACAAAGTTTCTCTCTCTCTCACTAAAAATGGTTGGACTATTCCGAAGACTACGATCAACGCGTGGAACATGGCCTTGAGCATCTTCTAGCTTTAGAAGGTAGTGATTAAGGCTGAAATTTTTTTTATTAAACCCCATATGGTCTCTCTTTTTAAAGATGATTGGATTATTCTCAAAATGACAAGGGCCATGGAGGAACTGTATGAGTATATTCTAACTTTAAAATGTACCTATAAATTAATTATCACTTTAGACTGTAGTTACCGGGAGTGCCCCTAGAGGTCATGGTTTTGGCTCAGGAATCTAGATGCTGCACTCCAAAGCTGGGATATTGACCGGAACTGTTTTTTTTGGTGCTTAATCCCTTTATTTGTGAATCTTGATCCCTATTATGTTGGGATCACGATCCTCAGATAGATTCAGGGATCTCAGTGCCATATATTTGTGGATCTTTATCCTCATCATGTGTTGATCCAAAACATCAAAATTAGATTACTAAACTATATCAAAAATTAAAATAATTAAAGTATTTAACACAATAGGAAGATTTAACCCTTTTCATTGCGCAATAAGATCTAGTTTCTATGAACATTGGGACAGCTTTCTTTTATATTTATGGGTCGAGGACCCCAATTTATACAGGTTGTGCTCCCCGGGTATTTGGGATCAAGATCCCATGAGAAGTGGGAAAGGCGGCCCTTGAAAAATAGGATGCGAGAGGTTTATATATGGGATCTAGCTTTCGGGGGTTGATACCCTCTACGAAGCACAATCTGAAAGTGCCAGAGCTTTAACCACCCAACACCCTTCGATCCGACGTTCCCGCTCCCAATCCTGGAGCTGTCCCCGCTCCGGCTCCTTGTAACTATGCTTCGAACTCTACCTACTTCGTTTGCTAAACTTTTTCTTCCCAAAATGAATATAAAAAAAAAAAAACACTTATTTCTTTAAAAAAGATTTAAATTTTTCACGAAGTAAATAGCATATCTCCTTTTGTTGGAGCTTCACTGTAAAACTCCAATTTTACCCTATAACGATACATTACAATATGGGTATTTTAGTCATTTGAAAGGCTAGAGCTGCATTCTACACTGAGCTTGATCATGCTAAATAGATGCTCTAGAGTTACTTCTTCAGTTCTTTGTTAGGAATCGTCATGAGCCACCCTTTATATAGCATTTTCCCTATGATTATGGGTGAAATACTGAAACTGGTCTCCTTGGTACTGAAATTTATTTATTTATTTATTTATGAGGATTGTATACAAAGTGACTATTTATCTTATATACAGGGAGATTACAACATTAGATGTCAAATTGGATGGTTTGAAGTGAGATACGAAGTCTGATAAATTTTTTTTTGGAACTGTGTCTAATTAATGATACTCTTACATCACTTATTTTAAAATCTACGGGACAAGAATGATTGTGACCTCCTTATACAAAAGATAAATAATCTCTTTGTAGACAATCCCTTATTTATGAGTGGTCTCTAATATTTAAAGTAAATACTCAGCTATGTAAGATAAGTCTCCAGCCTGAGCAGAGCAAATCACTCAAGACGATTTGTAAAACCTTAAAAATATAAAAACCACCTCAAAAAAAAAAAAAACAAAAAAATAAGCCAGTGATAAAGAACATTTGGGAAAGGAGACGAGAGAAGAAATTTGTCCATTGGTGAGAGAGAGAAACTCCATGGTTAAGTGAGAAAACATGGGGTGAATTTTTCACCCCACCTTAGGGAGAGAGGGAGAAGGGAGCATATTTCCTCCCCTTTTAGAGAGAGATGAAAAGGAAGGTGGATCTCCCCTTCTAGATAGAGATGAAATGGGTGGATTTCTGGACCTTTTTAAAGAGAGTGGAGTGTATAAAGAGGCAAATATCTGCACTTTTTAAATAAGGGAAAAGATTATATAGAGCCGAGGCTCCAAACAATCAAATTTGAGCTTATTTCAAAAATTTCACTAGAATAGGTTGTTTTGATGCTCAAATATCTTCAAATTGATCATCTCGACATCAAGATGCATGGACATGAGAAAAAAATGGATTTCAAGTTTTGAAAATAATGCATTTTGTAACGTATTTTTGGACCGTCAATTTTTAAGATTTTCAAGTTTTCATAGATATGTCGATCTACACTATTTTTAAAGTTTTAAATTTTATAAATAAAAATAAAAATATTTTAAGGCTATCACAAAGATTTTTAATATTGAAACCACATTTCTTGATACTATTTGAAAGTAGACTCTAATTTGATTGTTTAGTGCCTAGGCTCTATACAAACCACACCCTTTAAATAAAGAGATTGAAAAATGTGTACAAATGTTTGCACGCATTTAAGAGAGGGAGATGAAATAGGGGAATGTACACCACTTTTTCTTCTCTTTTAAATAGTACTCATGCGAGTACTAGGCATATTTACTGGAGCACGGTATGCTTTTCCATGTACTTGAGTAGGTACATGGGAACTCGCCTCGGCCATTATCTAGGCCGAAGTAACTCACAGCTGAGTCCGAGTTGACTTGCAGAATTTTTAGACACTGGTAGTCTCATGCCATCAAATGCAATTATTTATCAGAATAAGAGAACAATAATATGAAATTTTGAAACTCTTTTACATAATTGTTTTATGTGGTTTATATCAAAGGGGTATTTCTTTCTATGTGGCACTTGTGTCTGTTTTTGGTGTAGAGAATTGACAAGTAGTATTGGAATTTTAATTTTTAAAAAGATAAAAATCTAAAATTTAATATTGGTTAGGGTTTTTTTGGCTGCAACTTAGGTTATATATTTAAACAAATGTTTCATATGGGCTGGACCGCATTTGTACAATATGCAGTCCAGACGTATAAAACATGCAAATAAATGATCCATCTAAAAATAATTGTAACTAACGGCCCAAATGTTTTTTTAATATAATTATTATTTTTAGTTTTTTTATATTCATGATCTCCATATCAAAGATTATATATTCTCTAAAAATTAAGATCAAATTATATTTACAAAAATATATTTATTGCTAAGCCCACATTTCTACATGTGCAGGCTTGGCCACATGCTAACCACATCTTTTATATTTTTCTTCCAAAAATATAGAACTAGACAAAGAATAAAAAGGAGAGAAGAGAAGAAAGCTTTATTTTAGGTTTTCTGAAAATATCTTTTTAGGGTGAACTACTTTGCAGACATTGAAATGGTGTAGTCTCTTAATTTTCTATTTTTATCATTTATATATTGGATTTATTAATTTTCTTTCCCCTCTTCTCATTTGCATCAATTGGTATTAAGCTTCTCCATCACAATCGCACCAAAACCTACTCTTATGATTAAGGATATATTGCTACAATCATGGAGGGTCTGAAGCAATAAATCAAAGAGAATATAAATAAAATCCTGAAAGATATTTAAAGAGAGATCGCAAAATAAATCACAGAAAATGTCATAGATTGAGAAAAGAGTTATTGTAATCTTGTAGATCTAGTACCAAATTTCACCTTGGAGACATATCGAGCTCCAAGACCGACTCAGGGTGACGATCCATGAGCAAATTTTGAGACAAGATCTACCACTTAAGAAATATTTACATGATCTCATTATTAATCTCAATCTTCGAGAGTTTAATGAGGAACTCGATCGAGAAATTAAAATAATGTTTGACATCCCATATTTTCATTATAAATTGCACATAAAGTGTTAAATTAATTGATCCATTGAAGAAAACAAAGTACCTCAACGAATGGTGAGACTTCATAGCCAATTATTCAAGTGGCATTTGAAGGATGTCATGAATACAACAAGCTCAACATCGAACTTTTTTCAACTCTGAGAGAAAGATAAAATTGGGTGTTTTTCCTTTTATTTTATTATTTTTTGTGAGATTAAAGATGGTTTGAGGTTATTTGTGGTTCTAGTTTTCTTTTAGAACATTTGTGTCTTTTTTGTTGTAGAGAATTGAGTAGTAGAATTGAAATTTTTCTTTTTTTAAAGATGAATGACTAGGATTTAATATTAATAGGTTGGAGCAAGTAAGGTTTTAGGGTTTTCTTCTATAAATAGAAAACTGGACATAAAAAAAAGAGAGAGGAGAAGAAGAGTTTATTTTGGTCTTGTACAAGGATCTTTTTTAGGATATACTCCCTTGCAGACGTTGAGAGTATAAATTCTCGATCATTTCATTTTTATCTTTTATTTCTCTCATTTATTTATTTATTTTTATCTCTTCTTCTCAGCATTAATTGGCATAAGTGCTTCTCTTTGTATCACTCCCTCTTTCTTTACACTTGGGCTAAGTTTTGGAACATGCATTATTACATTTGAGAACTCTTCCAAAGTGGTCCTAGGGCAAAGTGCATATTAGAAAGTATTAACGATCAAAGGTGGGTGGTTTGTGATGCAACAACTTAATTTGTAGTGTAATGTATGACACCACAGATATGCGGCAGTTTAAAAGGATTTGGATTTTTTTATTCCATTTGTATATATGAATATATATTAACCAATACTACTCCTAATTAAAGTCTTAAAACGTGTTTAATAACAATGCTTTTCTAGTTTAGGATAAAAAAATCCAAAATATTTAGACTTCTTCATGTTTAGCTATAGTAAAATGGGCATAAGGAATTCCCCAGCCCAAAAAATGGGCATGAGATGGAAGGGGTGGCAGGGGGGTAGTGGGGTTGTAGTTTCCACTATTCTGGATAAAAAAAACCCCAACTTTCGAATTACCAAGTCCCCCCACCCACCTCCCTATCTTTTGTCTCTCTATTTGTCTTCGCTCGAGCGATAATTGTTAAAGAGACAGATTGTCTTTTGTGATATTGTATAGAGCATTCTTTTAT
>NW_006497279.1:1804907-1867746 GCF_000471905.2 Amborella trichopoda
GTTCCCTCTTTCCCTCCCTCCCTCCTCCTCCTCTCTCTCTCTCTCTCTTGGCCAGCGAACTACTAATCCCCTCCTCTCTTCTTCCTCTCAGACAGGATTAGAAGATGCTGGTCTTCTTTCTCCCTCTCTCTCTCCCTTTCTATCTCTCTCGCTCTCTTTCTCCCTCTTTGTTTTCTCTCTCTCTCTCTCTTAAAACTTCTTTATTCCAACCTAGGATCCCTTACTCCCAATTTCCATTGTCATCCACTCCATACACTTGAGCTCATTCCTTAGTCCATAACCCTAATCCTACACCAAAACATTCTACAACAAGAATCCAATCCATATTAAGGAGCATCCTATGAAGGTTAAAACCAACCTAGTCCTCGGGGTCCGAACCCGCAGTTCGTACTAAGTACCTAACTTTCTCTTTCTTCTCTCTCACTTTCTCTCTTTCCTTTGTTTCTTTCTCTCTCTTCTCCTCTTTTTCTCTCTTTTTTCTCTTTTTCTCTCTTGTCTGTCTTTCTCTCTCTTCTTCTTTTCTTCTCTCTCTCCACTTCAATTTCCCTCTCTCTCTTCTCTCTCTCGAACCAACGATGGTCCCCTCTCTTTTCCCCCTTTCTTCTCTCTCTCCTTTACTCTCTCTCTCTCTTTCTTTATCTTCTCCCTCTCAGACCGATAGTCAAGGCACCGGTCCTCTCTCTTCTCTCCCTCTCGAACCGATAGCCAAGCTGTTGGTCCCCTTGTCTCTCTCATCTCTATTCTCTCTCCCTCTCTCTTTCTCTTTACCTCGATCCTCTCTCTTTCTCTCTTTCTTAGACCAGTGGCCTAACCACCGGTTCCTACTCTCCCTCTCTCTCTTTCTCCCTCTTCTCTCTCTCTCTCTCTCTCTCTCTCTCTCCTCTCTCCTCTCTCTCTCTCTCTCTCTCTCTCTCTCTCTCTCTCTCTCTCTCTCTCCTTCGTATCGAACCGTCAGCCTACGCTGTCAGTTCCCTACTCTCTCCTCCTCTCTCTCTCTTCTCTCTCTCTCTCTCTCTCTCTCTCTCTCTAGCTCGAACCGACGACTTAGTGGACGCTCTGAAATGTGAATGACATGAACAGAGGGAATGTTTCAAATTTTTTAAAACAAACATAGACTCCAATTAATTTCTTTACCAGAGGACATCACATTCGGGTCCAAATTCACCCACGCAATTCCATATAACAGAAACACATGGTTTTTTAATATAAATATTACAGGGAATGAAATAGTTACAGGGGTTTAATCCCCTTGTTACAATTTACATTGACCAAATAATACAAAAAAAGTAAATAAGGCCAATTACCCTTGATTCAAGTCTTGAGATCGATACGTTCATTTTTAATAGGAATGACATACATATATATTAAATGAAGGGAGATAACATCAAAGGGACATCAGCCTGTATACCTGATCTACGACAGGGATGCTAATCATATATTTGCTTTCCTTTCAAGAACATGCCTCAAGTGGGTATTTAGAACACATAATCAATTTTTCTCTCTTTCTCTTTATCTCACGCTATCTTGCTCACTGTCATCAATGTTCTAACACATAATATGGCGTTGAGATATATGCCTAAAAAGAGTGCCTATCTTAAAGAAAATGTGTGAATCCCACTCTTGACTATCAACCGGGCTTTTATAATCTTCACAAGGTGATAAACTTCAATCTTCCATTGATAGCGATAACAATATTATCTTTTTGTATGCATCGTTGATCTTCTGATGATGCTTATCTTTTCTTCAATTTTTATGTTGGATCTCATTTTCATCCTTATCTCCACATGAACTCACGTTTATATCTACGCATCGAAATTTGAGTTCCATGAGCTGATCTCATGCAGATTCAAATTCAAGCTCAAGGCTTCACGCAAATTTGAATTTGCATGAATTTGAATTCATGCCTATCTCTTTATGATCATGTCACCTATAGATTTGTTTGTTCGTATATGGTGAACATCCATTTTTAAATTTAGACATGAGGACTTGCAATCTAGCAGACACTTTTGTATATCTCCCATCGATTTCCACACTTTTGTATATCTCCCATCGATTTCTTCACTTCTATCAAACATTTCCAAAACCTTTAAGGGTGATAGGATGTTGAATCAAAGATCTAATGGTCTTAGTCCCGTGAGAAAATTATTCATATTGAGGGAGAAATCCCAATTTTGGTGGTAAGGTATTGTTCTATTTACAACGCACGAGGTGTGGGGCTATTAAGGCTCCAACCACCGGACTATCCGATAATAGGCTAAACCACCTCCGATTGATACGAAACTTTAGGGATAGGGTTATAATGCCTAGAACATGGGTCCCTGAGAGTCTTGACTTAATCCTAAAAATATCAAGTTTTGGGGTGTCAGTCGAGGCATATCCAAACTGAAGGTGGATACAGACATGGGTTAAGCTAGGTTCACATATCACCCAATTAATATCACCCCTGGACATTAAGGCATATAAGGCCTCAACATATATATATCCTTAGGGATTTACCTCAATATATCACCATATGGCAAGGTTTCCCTTATATTCTATCTGTTAAAAACCCCATTATCTTTAACAAATGACGGATTTTTAAAGAGTCATATCATATCTCTCTCAGAACTCCTCTAGTGTCAAGTGGAGAGGAATTTGTGTGCCAAGAAACATATGCATTCCGGAGTTCCGTCTCAAATAGAAATGTCATCATGATCTCCCATCATTAAATCGCAAGTTATAATACATGTGTATAACTAACGGTGGATGACAACATTAAGTTGTGTATGTTCCTCCATATATCACATGGATAGGAATGCATTAAGCCTTAGAAAAATACATGCCCTAGAACTTGTCTCAAGATGAGATGGCTTTCTCATCTTAAGTCAACCTTGAATATGCTTAGCTGATGAGCTATCGACATTATATTTTTATGAGTCGTGAGTTAGAATGTTTAGGGACTAACTGATGAATCAAGACTCCACGGGCATATCAGGCCTCTCATATGATGGGTCTTGATCACATCATATATCTCATATCATGTGGGGCATATTTGAGCCGGCATTATGGGCTTTGCTGTTCTTCAACATTTTAATATATTTAGCATTCATTAGAATATACTTAGTCTTATATGTGATTAACTTGACATATCGTTATTGAGCCTGTGTTAAAATGCTTATAGTCATGTATGTGACTAAAAACACACCCAACAAAATCGCCCTGGGTGTTGTTCACGTGGGATAATCCTTAAAGCATGTAACGACCTGTGATTTGGGTGGCCTTGACGACATTTGTTCTTATGCATGCCTTAAACTCTTTTGAGCATTCTCTTAATCCTCGTATTTATCCAAACACGGATAACCTTTTAGGCCTCGAATTCCTAGTGTACCCAACATCAATGCTTCATGTTCGAAAGATATAACCCTTCGAATTCTTCATGAAAAATCTATAAATTTGAGAGGGAAAGAGGGCGTCTTCTGTCACATCTCAGATTCTCAACCATGGAATCCCCAAATTTCCCCCGTCTACTGGAAATTCGTCTCAACCCTCAACTCACTTCCGTAATTACTGGCAGTGAGGAGCATTCTATTAATATTCCTCCCCCGACTGCTGCTCAAGGAGAGAGCAGTCGAAAATGTTCTACAACCTTGAAGTCTATGAGCATTTCCTTTGAAGATGAGGAAGATGTCCCTAAGGCAGCCTCAGAAGTGGTTATGATGAAAGATCCCAAGTCGTAGGAGATTGCTCATCTTTAGGAGTTGGTGACTCGGCTGCGTCGGGAGGTGGAGCACTACCCAAGCACGTTGGACTTCTATCAAGGATAGGCCGAGCATGCGAAGGAGACCTTGAGCTCTGTGAAGAGGAAGCTGACCAAGGTTATGAAACTAATCCGTTTCAGGGAATTAGCCTTGACTTGAATGAAACTAGCTCGCTTTTCCTTCTTCTTCTTCTTCTTTTTTTTTGAACAAAAATGTAAGGTCTTAGTCC
Source organism: Amborella trichopoda (assembly GCF_000471905.2). The sequence goes on from NW_006497279.1 coordinate 1,808,874, forward strand.
CAAACACCTTTATAAATGAAGCTTTCTTATTTTGTACTATCGTGCTTCATATTTGCGTTTCAATTCCTTTCTACATTTTAAACCATTTTTGCACTCAACGGATATACACCGTCGGTTCATAAGATAAGTTCAAATTCAAACACAATCCTTTCATCCCTATCTTTTCAAATATTGTCAGAGGATGTTTGAGTAAGAGTATGAGGCCACAATTGTATTTCGTTCTTTAGATAGGGCATGGTGGTAATTTTGTAGGGCTTCATCATTACCCCGCCACCAATTTATGCGATTTCCTAGGTGAAGCGACATCCAAAAGTCACATCTTGAGGGTTTTCTCCCCCATTTCCATCTTTATCTTAACTCTTCTAGAGAAACCCTTTGTTCCCTATAGTTTTTCCGTACTCTGCCATATTTTGATGACCTCTATCATTTCCGACCAACTTCTACAACTTTTGTCAGACCTTAGTGAATCTTTTTCACCATCACCCTTTTCTTTTGCACATCCCAGTTGGCTTCTATCTCTCATCAACCAGGATCCCGAAGTCAGAGGACTACTGATTTTTCCATCCTCTACAAGCGAAGCCTGCAGACTCAAGTATTTTGGGCTCTTATAGGCATTTCTCCTTATTTCGATGGGAACTCCGCACAAAAGCAGTAAGTGCCTACCTCTTTCTATTTCTAGCATTTTTCCCTTTTTCATTTTATAGCATATTTCATTTTACATTTTCCTTTTTGTGACTGTCATATACAATTCACCTTAGCCATAACCTGGTTCATGGGCGTCTACTCACGACAGGGAGAAGGTTTAGTGACCTTGGTCCATTCTTGCCTTCTTGGTATAGGTTGATGCTCTTGGCTGTTGTACCGACTTTGACCTCTGATCACCTACTTTAGATCAAAGTAGGGGTGCTTTTAAAGTCTTCACCCATGCTAGACATAAAGAGGCCTTTAACATCTTCACTCTCATTGGATGTGATCGAGGAATTTTTAATGTCATAACCCTTGTTGGATGTCTGCAGGGGGTCTTTAATCGTCATAATCCCTGATGGACGAGCTGAGGGGTGTATTTTGAGTCCTCGCCCTTATCGAACATAAAGATGCTTTTAACATCTTCACTCTCATTGGATGTGATCGAGGATCTTTTAACGTCATAACCCTTGTTGGACATGTGCAGGGGTCTTTAATTGTCATAACCCCTGATGGACGAGCTTGAGGATCTTTTAATGTCATAACTCTTGTTGGACGTGTGGTCATAACCCCTGATGTACGAGCTCGATGATTTTTTAACGTCATAACTATTGTTGGATGTGTGGGGGGTCTTTAATCATTATAATCGCTGATGGACAAGCTCGAGGATTTTTAACGTTATAACTCTTATTGGACGTGTACAGAGGGTCTTTAATCGTTTTATCACCTGAAGGACGAACTCGAGGATATTTTAACGTCATAACTCTTTGTTGAACATGTACAAGGGATCTTTAATCATCATAACCCTTGATGGATGAGCTCGAGGATCTTTTAACATAACTCGCGTTGGACGTTTTGGGGGAAAGTTTAAGGTCCTCACTTACTTTAGATAGAAAATAGGGGTGCTTTTAAAATCCTCACCCATGTTGGACTGAATAGGTAGGGGCACACATGACAAGAAGTGGAGTCATGGGACACTATATGGTTCAGGGTCTAAGGGACAACTGCAGGTTTAGTGAGATATATGGCCCTTTAAGGGCATTTGTGATTTTGTTGTTCACGACAAGACTCCATGAGGGAGCCATGCAATTGTGGGAATCCCTTGTGGTGTAGTTTGGCATCTGGGGAATTGGGTCACGTGTGACAATTGAGGCGTCACACGTTTTGGGACTTGGGTGATGGTCCCATGGTTTGTCTTGAGAAATGACTGGTTGGCAAGGAAATGGAGAGTTCCATGATTACGGCCTCATAAGGGGATGATGGATTGATTCATGGAGAATGTTGTGCCTTTGGGAAGTAGCGAAGGACGCTTTGGGTGATGGGACCACCCTATCAAATATAGTGGTATGGTTTGGTCACACAGTCAAGACTGTGGCTTGCCTCTACTAATGATATTGAGGTTTCATCTAGAGAGGTGGTCACTTCTTTTTAAAGATCATGTAATCAGGACTGTGGTACATCTCCATCAGGGATGATATGGTTGTTTCTTATGAGGAGGCAGCATGATATAAAGTCACACAGTCGAGACTATGGTATGTCTCAATTGAGAGTAGCACTTTGGGATGTTGAGTTTGAAATGGTTCTTCTCCACAGGGGATATGGCCTTATGAATAGGCGATTGCATGCTTTGAGCTCAAACAGCTGGGACTGTGGCATGTCTCCATCAGGTGTTTATGAAAAGGTGAAGGCATGGTTACAAGTTGCATAGTCGAGACTGTGGTACGCCTCTTTTGGGAATATTGCTTTGTCTAAAGGGGCGGTTGCATGCTTTAAAGGTCATACAGTCAGCACTGTGGTATGCCTTGATTGGGGAAAGAATTTTGTGGCATTGAATTTGGAACTATCGTGCTCCTCCATCGAGGATGTTGGGGGAATGGTGCTCCTCCACTGGGGGGTACTGATGAAGAGGCGATGACATGGTCTGCAGGTCGCACAGTCGGGACTGTGGTACGCCTACACTGGGGATATTGCTACTTCACACAAAGAGGCAGTTGCATGCTTTAAGGACACATAGTCGGGACTCTTGTACGCCTCACTTGGGGAGATTGCTTCTTTTCACGAAGAGGCAGTTACATGCTTTAAGGGCACACAGTCGGGATTGTGGTATGACTCATTTGGGGAGAGCATTTTGAGCTTGTGTTTGAGATGGTGCTTCTCCATGGGGGATGTTAGAGTGACTGTATTCCTCCATATGGGGTGTTATGAAGAGGCGACAAGATAGGGACTCTAAGGGGTGAGGTGCCATGTGGCAAACCCATGGGGATATGTACAAATGAGAAGTAGTTTATAGTCGTGCAAATGGACTATATGTCGCGTAGTTTAACATCATACCGTAAGGATGTAAAACCATGGCATTTTTACCAATGATGACCCATAGGATAAGATTAGCACGTTCATCATTTGAGAGTGAGTGGTCTGAAGGGTTTTCACCACACTCCCTTTATTTTGATACTTTTGCCCATAGTTCCCTTGCAGGTTTTCACTACGTCCATCTTTTTCTCTTTTTGTTTTTGAAATATTTTGGCCATGGTGGCTTTTGGGGTGCACACCATGTTCTCTCTTTTTTTTTTTTTTGACTCTCTTACCCATGATCCCCTTTCAGGTTTTCGTCATGTCTATGAGAGGGATCGCCTTAGCCCATTTAAAGAAGTGGTTAGTGGCAGCCAGGATAAAGATGTTTCCCATAGCAGAAGGCGGATCAATGGGTCCTACAATGTCCATACCCCAATGTGAGAAGGGCCACGTTGCAATTGTGGGGTGAAGAGGTTTTGTAGCTTGATGGATGAAGTTTGCATGCGTTTGACACACTTGGCATCTCTTGGCATAAGCTAAGGAATCCGCGGCCATTGACAGCCAATAATATCCCAACCTTCGGATCCGCTCGTAGAGCTTAAGGTCGGATTCGTGGAGTCCACAAATCCCATTGTGCACCTCCTTAAGCACCTGCTCTGACTCTCTTATGTCAATACATCTAAGGAGGACTCCATCAAAAGAGCATCGAAAGAGAACGTCACCTTCGAGTAAAGTGTACTTTGTGGACATCTTTTGTATATTGTTGCACTCAATACGATCGTCTAGAAGCCGACCATGCTTGACAAAATTGATTATGGGCTCCCTTTAATCTTCAAACTATTCAACCTTCCCACACAATGGGTCAAGAAATTCTACCTCTGGTCTATTGGGCTCAAGGGCTGAGGCTTCTTGACATCTTTCTCAGCTTTAATGACATTCCTGATAGCCAGCAGTGCCCCGAACGGGTAAGGTGGGCACTCCGGAAAGAGGACCCTCTTGTCATCTGCGTCAAAGTCTTCAATCAGCTCAATATGTCTCTATTCAACCACCCATATAGGTGTAGGCTCTCTCGATGGGACCTGCATGGTCGCACTGAGCTTGGCAAGCGCATCAGCCTGTGAGTTCAATCTATGGCGCACATGCCCCAGAGAGAAACCATTGAGTCGCACCATCAAGTTTTTAGCCGTGTCATGATATGGCTTGAGACTATCTTTCATCACATCATATATCCCTCTAAGTTGTAGTATCACAAACTTGGAATCCCAAAAAAATGGCTAATCTTCACAGGTTCAGGTCAATGGCAATCTCAAGACCTATTATGAGTGCTTGGTATTCCGCCTCATTATGTGAACCAATCTTTGGGAGGGAGAAGGATAAGGGGATAATGCCATCTTGCGGGGTTGAAAACACCACACCGACACCACTTCGTTCTGACTGGAAGGCCCCATCGAAGTAGATCTTCCAGTCATATGGTCCCTCTATATAGAACACCTCTTCATCGTGAAGGTTACTTGATAGGAGGGAATCTGACGGCAAGGGGTGTGCAGCTAAAGCGTCAGCTAGGGCTTGGCTTTTGATGGCCTTCTACGGCACATAGGTGATGTCAAATTCTATCAATAGCAATGACCACTTTGTCAGATGTCCTGAAAAGCAAGGGCATGACATGAGGAACTTGATTAGGTCAGTTCATGAAATGAGTTGGACTTCGTGGGTAAGAAAATAATGGTGAAGCTTTTCAACTATGAAGATCAAGGCCAGACACATCTTCTCAATCAAGGAGTAATTCTTCTCAGCCCCTTGCATCTTGCGACTGAGGTAATATAAAGCCGTCTCCTTCCCTTCTTCGTTATGTTGTGCAAGGAGTGCGCCAAGCGACTTATCTACAACGGTCACGTATAAAATGAGAGGCTTCCCAAGCATAGGAGTAGAGAGCACTAAGGGGTTCAACAAATAAGTCTTGATGTCCTTCAGAGCTAATTAACGTGCCTCATCCCACTCGAAGGGTACATCTTTTCTCAACAGGTGTGTAAAGTGTTTACAACATCCGAAGAGATTGACAATGAATCTCCGGATGTAGGCAAGCTTGCCTTGAAGAGACCAAAGCCCTTGGAGAATCTTCAGTGGCGGCATCTCCTGAATTGCCTTGATCTTGATGGGCTCGATCTCCAACTCTCGATACTTGACAATGAACCCCAAGAACTTCCCCGATCGCACACCATAGGCACACTTCAGGGAATTCATCTTGAGCTTGTGAAGACAGAGCCGCTCAAATGCCTTTTCAAGATCTCGAATATGGATACCCCTCTCTCCTGATTTCACCACCAGATTGTCAACATAACATTCTACCTCCTTATGCAACATGTCATCAAAGACGGTAGTCATGGCTCGCTCGTACATGACACCCATGTTCTTTAACCCGAATGACATCATTGTGTAACGGAAAACCCCTTTTGGGGTCAAGAAAGCAGTAGCCTCTTCATCTTCAGGTGCCATCCTTATCTAATTGTATCTCGAATACTCGTTCATGAAGGAAAAAGTCTGACAATGAGTTGTGGAATCAGTGAGTATCTCAGTGAAAGGAAGTGGAAAGTCATCTTTCGGACATGCAGCATTCAAGTCTCGAAAGTCGATGCAGACCCTGATTTGCCCATTCTTCTTCTTAGCTGGTATGACATTGGCCAACCACTTTGGATATTTGACCTCTCGAATGAAACCTGCTCCCTTGAGCCTACTTACCTCAGCATCAATCTAAATTTCAAGGTCAGATTGAAACCTCCTTGTTTTCTGCTTCACGGGTTTGAAGGATGAGTCAATACCAAGTCGATGAACTGCGACCTGAGGGTCAAGACTAGACATCTCATGATAATGCCAAGCGACGATGTCTCTATTTGCTCACAGGAAGATGGCATACTCCTCTTTTTCCTTTGGTGACATGATGGCTGAAATGAAGGTCGGCCTTGGGTTAGTCTTATCACCTAGATTTATCGCTTCTAGATCATTGGTTGTGGCTTGTCCGCCATCTTCCAACATTTCAGGGGCTTCTTCAACTTTGGCATCATCAGGAGTTAGAAAGCCAGAGGATTCTTCTTCCACTTCGAATGCCTCTACTTTTTGGTTAGGAGTCATCAATTTCCTTCCCATCTCTACCTCTATTAGGGTTTCAATGACGTGAAGCATAGAAGCTGCCTCAGTTTCTTGCACAACCTGGGAAGGGTTGGTTACAAGGAGAGAGGAGTTAGAAGGCAGGAAGGGTGAATTTTGGGGAGTTTGGATGGGTTGACAAGAATACGGCTCAGAGGGAGGAAGTTTAGAAGATGAAGGGAAAGAGTCTTGTGGAGCTCAAGTCACTTGGGAGGCTCAGTTTGAGAAAGGGGAGGTTCATAAGGTGGGGGAGAAGGCTCATAGGGCGAGCGTAACATGTCAAAAGAGAACATCGTGCTGACTATATGGTAGATCTCATATTGTTGGGGAGGTGGGGGGTGGACCTTGATGTTTGAAGACATTTTTCAGCACCTTGGTCCCTGATGTGGAATAAAGAGGAAGCCGGTCAATAACGCTTGAATTATAGTTGAATTATCAACAGTATCAGAATTACCCTAAAACGAGTAGAAATATTCATAAGGCCTTTAAAAGACCATCTGCTAAGTTTCGTCGCAATCCGACATGTTTAAAGCAGTACAGACAAAGAAACAATTTCGAAAAAATCAGTCTCTAGCACCTTGAAACGGTCCCTGTAACTAGAACTATATTTTTGGTACATGAAATAGCTGTGGGACCATCGCCATTGAATCCGACATAGTCGAAAACCCCCAGGGCTCAAGTTTCGGCTTAATCGGGCACTCCAAGGCAAAGGTATGGGTAAAATACCGAAAAGGGGTAGGCCACACACTATTCCTGTGCGCCCTCCTTGCACCAAATCACTATTAAAGGTGATTTTTTTTACAGTCTCGGGCAGTGACTTTCGGGAGCTATATCTCTCCCGTCTCGAGTCGGATCGCTCTCAAATTTTGTGAGTGTGTTTGTCTCGTCAGGAAGAGCGTCTTGATATGTGGCATGCCCCGTGACGACACCCGCTGGGGAGAAAAGCTAGAGAGAAGTTGCTGATTCGTGAAGAAACTTGCAGGAAAATCAATAGTGACACGCCTCGCTCGAGGGCCAAATAGTAGTGCTCGTACATCGGATCGACACAAGACCAATTCCATCGTAGGCGTAAGGTTCAGGGCTACTAATGGTTCGAACCCCGTACATGATGAAGGTCAGATTTCACACACGAATGCATCAAAGTGACTATAAATTTCAACTGTCAGAATTCAGATTCTGGTCAAAACCCAAACGATACGAAATCTTCATTCGGGCATGAAAATCAAGCTGCGTTTGTTGCCACGCGATCGTGGCGACATGCTTAGTGTGATTTAGCGAAGAACTCATGGAAAAACATTAAGAAACGAGTGCACTATTGATCAGAAGTTTCCAAATATTCATGTAAATTTCAAATCACATGATCGTGGCTTAAAAACATGATCCACGGCTCGAAGTTGATATCATATCAATCGCCATGCTGATCCCTAAAAGAAAATAATCATCTTTTCATCAAACAGGGACTAGAGCAACCTCGGATCATCCATATAAGATCACACACGTTCTCAGGCAGCAGCAGCAGTGACTGTTTTGGAATTTCATGAATTGTTAGGCAAGGGCAAAACAATCATTTTGCACCCATTTTTAGAATTTATTTTAATTCAATTAAATTGTAATTGTCATCAATTGAGATAGTTTTTGGGCAACCACCCATATTTTCGTCCAATTCTATAAATACATGTTAAACCTAATTGTAAAGGGTTCTTCCCTAGCTGCCCCCATATTTTTAATTGATCAATAAAGTTCATGTTTTTCACTTTGAGTTCGTGGGTACGTCTTGGAGAGAGAGAGAGAGAGGTGAGAGAAGAAAAGGGCTGGTACCCTTCGATAAGGTAATTTTCTCTCTCCTCCTATCCTCTCGTCTCTCTCTTTCTCTCCCCCTCTCATCTCTCTCTTTCTCTCTCCTCCTTTCATCTATCTCTCTCTCTCCTCCTCTCATCTCTCTCTTTTTCTCTCCTTCTCTCGTCTCTATCTCTTTCTCTTTTCTTATCCTTTCTTCTTTCTTCTCTCTGCTCTACCCTTCTTTCAGTCTCTCTCTGTCTGAACATGCATGATGATGGCAAAGTCATGCATGAACCTCTTCCTCTACTTTCTTCTCTCTGCTCTATCCTTCTCTTTGTCTCTCTATGTGCTCTATATTACTTTTCTGTGCTCTATCTTTTTCTCTGTCTCTCTCTGTCTGAACATGCATGGTGATGACAACACCATGCACAAATCTCTTTATGTTTTCTTCTCTCTCTGACACACACGGTGGTGGCAGCGCTGTGCATGTTTCTTTCTCTTCTCTTTCCTTATTCTTCTTCTCTCTTTCCTAATCTCTTTCTATCTCTTTTCTTCTTTCTCCTTTGGCTCTTTCCCAATTTCTTTCCTCACTTTCCATTGACCTCTCTTCTTTCCTTTCTTCTCTCTCTACTTTCCTTTCTTCTTTCCAATGGTTTAAAAAGCGGATCGGTGACTGGGATCGGGCACCTTAAAAACCGATCCGGATCGACGAATCGATGATCCGGATCGGGAATCGGCTGAATCAGTTGCATTAAAGCTTAAAACAAAATCCGAAAAAATTATTAAAATTCATTATAAATGTTGTTTTTTAGGAATCCAATAAGAAATGAGGGTACTACATTATTAACGTTCATTTTTTTATCAATTTGTGAATATTGAGATACTCTTTCCCTGTATGAACTTATATTGACCATTAAATTTACATCACACAAAAGAAATCATAGAATTATCATGGATTAATTATATAATCATATATGGACTACAATAAAGAGTTGACTAAATCGATGAAAAATTGGCCACTAAAATCTCGAATTGGCGGAAAACCCTAATCCGTTAAAAAAACCCAAATTATTACAACCTAACTAACTATAATATTATATACCAACCATATTTTATAATTATTTTATTATATAAATAATAACAAATCCAAAATATTTTATAATATCATCTAATTTAAAATGTATTATTGACAACTGTAGGAAAAATAGTACACTACATGATTTCTAATATAAAAATTAATAAATAAAATAAAAGATTTGGTTATCAATGTAGAAATTATTAGAATGCATACCAATTTTCTTTAATTTTTTAGGTTTTTAGAATAAATTAGTGGAAGAGATAGTTAGTAGAAAGAGAGAGATTTCAAATGGCCTCATTGTATGAATATTATCTTTAAATTAATAATACTAAATTTATGTTAAAGACCATCTTGTTATAAAAATAAAAAATATAATTAGACCATTTATTCTTAGGTTGTATGAAGAAATACCTTTTATTTTTTTTACAAGAAATACTTATTGTGTTTATCTTTTATTTATTTTTACAAGAAAAATATGATACTTGTTGATTATCTTTGTTTGTTTTTTTTGACAAAAGAAGAAGATGTTGTACTACATTTTTTTTTGCTTGTTGTATTACTTTTTATTTTTTCTTACAAAAAAAATAAAAAAATGATGCTGCCAAAGTACATTTTATTTTTTTATGCCTTTTGTTTTATTTTTTTTGCAAGAAATACTTGTTATATTACCTTGTATTTTTTTTACAAGAAAAAAAAAAAATGTTGTATTATCTTTTTTATCTTTATCTTGAAAAGCCTTTTATTTTATATTTTTTTTATTTTTTTACAACAGTATTTTTTGCCTTTGTTTATTTTTTTGACAACAAATCGTATTTTTTTTGCAAGAAAAATAAAAAAATGTTGAATTATCGTTTTTATCTTTATAGTGAAAAGCCTTTTATTTTTTATTTTTTATATTTTTTTACAACAATATTTTCTGCCTTTATTTATTTTTTTGACAAATTTTTTTTTTGTATTTTTTGGTTGTGTGCTATGGGGTTTGAACTCAAAATATTTTTTGGTGTTCGCTGTGGAGTTCGAACTCAAGACATACACCCAAAATTCGGTGTTGTCAACCAACATGGCCACGTCGCCACATGTGATTCTTCTAGCTTCCATAATAATATATATTCAATGATATTGCTTTAATGACTTTTTGTGGGAATTATCCCACATCGAAGGATGAGTGTTGCTTGGTTCTCTATAAAGTCATGTGTATTAGACTTTCTGTTGTGCCTGTAGAAACGTGAGGGAGGCAAACGTGAGATGAGTTACCACGTGTGGCCACGTGTCACTCTCGTGCGGTGGCCACGTGTCACTCATGTGAGGCTGCCACGTGTAAACTCAAAAAAATACCGGTTTTTTCTGTGAGACTCGTGATTCACTATTCGGAATCGTCCAGTTCTCTCTGGACACGGGCGATTCCCGGTTTTTTCGTGGAACCGGCTCGGTAGTAGGCTATTCTCCAGTCGAATAGGGCGAGTCCGGCTCGACTCGGCGAGTTTTCAAACACTGCTTCTTTCACTTTCCTAAAAACTTCTTTCTTCCTCCCTATCTTTCTTGCGCTCACTCTATTATTTCCTTTTTCTCCGCTCTTTGCTCATGCACGACGTTGCTCATAGCCGGGCATGACATTCTCATGCTCCCTTTATCTTGTGGAAATATGCACAGCGAGCCGAGCCTTAACTCGAGTGGCGGGCTGGGCCTCTGTCCAAATTTCCCCTTTCTCAAGTTGTGCACGGCGTTGCTCATCGCACCACATAACATTCTTTTCTTCATTCTTTGACGAGGACACTGAAACGGGCCCTTTCCCGAGTGGCGGGCCGGGCCGGGTCGTGTCTAAGTTTCTTACGACACGGGCGGTGATGCCTAACACTGAATGTGTGATTCTCTCTTTTTCGTTCCTGTCTCTCTCTTTGTCATGGAAGGCGAAAGTCCATCGCCGTACATGTTCTTTCCTTCTCCTCTTTCCTTTGTCATGGATGGCAGAAGCCCATCGCCGTCCATGTTCCCCTCTTCTCTCTCTCTCTCTTTTGTCATAGATGGCTGAACCCCATCACCGTCCATGCTTCTGTCTCTCTTTTATCTCTCTCTTCTTTCTCTTTCTTCTTTCTCTTTCTTCTTTCTCTCTCTTCTCTTCTTTTTCCCTTCTCTTCTCTGCTCTACTTTTCTCTTCTTCTTTTACTCTTTCCTCCTCTTCTCCTGGCTTTCTCCTTCTCTCTTTATCTCTCTACTTTTCTTATCGCTCTTCTTTCTCTTTCTTCTTGTTCTTCCTCTCTAATTGACTAAGGGACGAGTCTAGCACTGTCACGGTAGTCTCGTTGTCGAGCATTATTGCCACTGTGCCGGTCTAAGTTACCATGCTCGTCTTGCTGCCATGTCGAACTAGCCGTTGTGCTAGGCTGGTTGGTGTTTTTGTTCTATCTTCGAGTAGTACTGCCGCTATGCCGATCCACATTACCGTGCCTGTCTTGCTACCATGTCAGGTCAATCATCATGCCAATTTCGCAACTATGCTAGGCTATTCACCTGGTCAAATGTCTCTTTCTTTTCTTTTCTTTTCTCTTCCTCTCTCATCTCATCATCTCATCTCTTTTCTCTTTTGAATGTGCACGCTTGTGTACATTCACCCAAAGACAAGGTGGGGTCCTTTGGCCCACTTGTCTTGTAAAATTAACTATGTGTGTGCGATTGTAGAAACAGGAGAATACATGCCATGGGAGGCGATTTGGAACCAGTTGTAGAATTGGGGGGCTTTCTTCGTGATCTAAGAGGGCACCCACATGAGTTAGCCCGAGTAAGTCTCGAACTCACCTTAAATTTCTCTCTCATCAGTTGATATACCTGCCTTGTTCTCGAGCAAGGTTCTCGAGAGAGCAATCTCAAAGTCTCGGGTTCCCCTGAAACTTGAGACACGTGTCACTAAATCATCTAGATCTGGAGGGCAAGATCGAAGCACCTAACCAGCTTGGCGACTCCACTGGGGACTTACTACCTTTTCATTGGATCACACTTATTTGACTCATTTCTCCTTATTTTTTCTGTTTTCACACACTACATGACTTTTGGGTTCTCCGGATCGGGGATTTTCTCATCCCTGCATTCGCGAGCTTCCCCCGGGAACAAGTTCCTCGAACTTTGTTATTGACTTTTCTGTGGAGCAAAGACCCAGTGTCTAGCTCCTAGGTTTTAACCTGGATTGGCATGAGAAGGGACTTAAATGTTACTGACTCCCCATCTCCTTGCCCTAGTGGAACTTCCACCAAGGCACCCTACATTGGCAGCACATTTGTTGCCACTCACAACATGCACCCTATCACTGGCAAGTCATTTGTTGGTTGTATTGCCGAGGTAGGCTGGAAGGCTGCCCAGTACCTTTCTATAAAAGGCAAGGAAGTTGCCGATTCTTTTGTTGGTTGCCGCAAGGCCACCCCCAACATTCCTGCACCACCTCGAGTCTTTATGATTAGAGACTCAACTCATTGAGGAGAAGACCTTGGGGCGTCCACATCATGCACACACACTAAGGCTCGTGGGTCATCCATTGGAGTCACACCTCAGGGCAGGCCTTGCGCTACCTCGAGTAAGCGTCCAGGATAAGGCGTCCTTGGACCGAAACTTGTGCGCATGCATATGCATCCCACTGCTCGGGGCAATGCCGTTGCTGCGCCAACCCAAGAACATAGGAAACGACCCCTTCGTCTTCCCACTCAACACACACTTGCACATCCTGTAAGGGGCAGGCTTCCACCTGTTCCCATATAGACATGTGCTCATAGTTCTCGGCCTCCTAAGGACAGAACGCCTGTTCGAGCTCGGGCTGACCCCTAAATCACCCGGAATGCTACTTCAAGCAGCGTGCACATGCCTGCTTGCTCCCGACCAAGCGCCTTTCAGGAGCCGATCCCCTCTTCTTCTGCCCTTTCTCCACCTGGTAGATATCTCAAGACCTGGTACTCGAATGTCTTCCCTATGAGTACCATCCTCAACCAACCTCGTCAGGTTCACTATGGCTCTGGAGCCCACAAAGGAGTTTGGGGCAAAGGCCTGATGATTGACAAAGTTCTACAACTTCCAAGGAAGCAGCCCAAATTGGCCCCTGTCCATGATCCACGGTCCACATTTGCTGCCCCATCTTATGGACACGACCCTCTCATGCTCTAAGAAGGTAGGTCAACCTTGCCCCTAGTCTCAATTCTGGAGAGAGGTCTATCGCAGTCTAGAGCTCAAGCAAGACAAAGGACTGCAGATTTTGATTAAGGAGCAGACCAGAAAAGTCGGGGCACCCAGCTCCAAGGGTCTCCTCCCTCAAAATCTCTTCTACCCTCTTCAAATTACAGAGATTAAAGAAGAGGTGCGAGAATCCTGCACCATGTTCAGCGTCATAGAAGACGACCTAGTTACCCAGCAGCCACGGTCCTAAGACTGTCAAGAACTGATCCTTACCTGCTTCGCATACACGAGTCGAGTCCAGTCGGGGAAGCTGAGCCCTTACTGACCGATCTGCCACATACAACCCATCAAGCTCGAAAGCCCTCAACTACACCTAAAGCTGACCTCCCTGGAGAAACAATGAGCTTCATGGTTGTAAACGAACTTGGAGACCCTCAGGAAGCTCGCATGGAAAGGTTTGAACAGATGGTGCAAGCCATGGTGGAAAAGATTGATCGCATAGAGGCTGCGCGACACTTGGCTAACCATGAGGTCAATTCCCATCATTCAGATGATATAGCTCCAAGGCAGTCCCCTCTTCCTGCCTCACAGGAAAATTCTGTCACTTACCTTCTCTCACAGGCAGACATCGATGCTATGGTGACTCACAGCCTAAAGAGCAGACTGATCCCGAGAATCCACGGTGCAACACTCTACTAGAAGCCGTACCCTTCTTACATTGATTAGGTGCTGTTTCCCTCAGACTTTAAGAAAGGAAAGTTTCCCTAGTTCAATAGTACAACATCCCCACACCAGCATATCACCCACTTCCAAGCGGCAGCTGATGAGAGGCTCCTCCTCTGACAGTTCGTTGAAACTTTGGATAGCCCGGACTTTCAGTGGTATGCTTGGCTTCCCCCAAATTCAGTGTATACTTGGAGGAAATGGAGAAACTGCTCCACCAGCACTTCTATGAGGTCGAAAGCGAGGTCCAAACCATCAAGCTCCTCACCTTGATCCAAGAACCCGATGAACTTATCGATCAATTCATAGCAAGGTGGAGAGATTTGGCCGCTCGCCATCCCAATCCCATGCCTGAGAAGGAAGCGGTTCAGACATGCGTGCGAAATCAGCGTCCTGAGATTGCTCTACATGTTGAGGCCTCCAATCTGACCTCCATGTTAGAGCTGATCTCTAAGTCAGTTCACATAGAGAGTATGTCATGCCACCATGGTTGGTCACAACAACAGTCTTCAAACTTGGGAAACAACTAGGGCAATGATAGTTCTTAGACCAATGCCAAGAGCAACCAACAAAAATGGGTAATCAGTGCTGCTGTTATCGTCAGTGATCTAAAGAAGACTGCCTCTCAGACTTTGGACCTCTCCAAAGGGGTAAGTACAACAAATACAACACCTCAAACAGGCAAGCAGTAGCTGTTGTATAACCAGGTACCCCCACCTGCAAACCTTAATCGAGATGACTACTGGACCAGACATCAGAATAAGGTTTATCCTTTTGAAAAGGAATGGGTTCGTGCACTACTCTGACTATTGCTAGAGAAAAACATGATTGAGCTGTTCGAGATCAAGTTTCCCGATCAAGCTGGTCTCGATATGCATGCAAGATATTGTGCTTATCATCAAATGGTAAACCACTCCATAGAAGAATGGTACACACTTAAAGATCTCATTGAGGCTCTGATTCAAAAGGGTCAGATCAAGCTCGAAGAACTCAAGAAAGCATTCGGGGCAGCAGAAGCGTCCCACGCAACGACAGTTCAGGATGAAGATGAGGCACTCAACATCATTCGTGCCTTGTTTGCCATGATGCTTCTAGAAGGCCTCATCACGCAAAACCAACAAGACAACCCAAGCACTGGGATCAAAGAGCCGAGAGTCTCTGGTGTCCATATGTAGTTATGGGGGCATGACTTGAGCGAATGCTCTAACTTGCAAAAGCTATTAGCAAAGAAAATGCGGAGAGGCCATGAAGTTGGTGACATTTTAGACAGGGATCCCCAAGTCTCTCCTCCATTGGTACACGAGGACCCCCTTACCCAAGACCCGGGATATGATAATTCAGACCCTCTTCTAGACCTGTTTAAGGCGATGCTTCAGCAAGGACTCGTCACTCTTAAGCCGGTAAGGCAGCCCAAGCTCCTCGCTCAAGGGACCGAGAATCACTGGTGTCCATACCATCAGATTTGGGGCCATGAGCTAAACAAATGTTATGGGTTTGAAGTTGTGGTTGCGAAAAAAGTCCAGGCAGGTCATATTGCTTATGCTGAATGCCTATAAGTCGATGCTTCCACTCAGGAGAGTGTCCTAGTACAAGACTCCCATGATGAAGCATCTAATCCTGCTGAACCCTCGACTTCCCAACCATGGAAAGTCCATCATGGGTGGAGTAGGTTCAAGTCTTTGAAGTGAGAAGCGATTTGTCAAGCTAGAGCTATTCACAAACCTAGCAAGATAGACTAAGCACCTCGAAAGTCGACTAGAAGAAGAGGAGCACCAAGGGCCGCTCGCAAGAAGAATAAAGTTCCTCAGCCATCGGCCGAGCCAGAATTTCTCAGGCCTCTTTCTCCCTTGCCAACTTTAAAAGACTTCATTCCGGTCACCACCAACCTTATTCCTTCGTCTCATCAAGAGGATACCCTTGAACCATCTCTTACTCGGGGAACGTCCAATGAGGGTGATGGCATTAAAAGCACTCCCCAACGGTCTTGTAGACACCCCATTTTAAATATGGCAAATTTCATGGTTTCCTGAACCCTTAGGTTCACACTTAACCTAGCAAACCCATTTTGTTTGATAAGTACTGTCGGTTATGTGAGTATATCCTCCCCAGTAGATTTTGACCCGTATAAACCCTCTTTTCATGGTCATTAGGAGAGAGGGAGAGATGAAACCCTAGGAGAGAGAAGATAGAGATAAAAAATTTAAGAGACCGAAACCTAAGGGGAGAGAACATATAGAGATGAGAGAGAAAAAACTAGAGAGAGAGTTACACGAGAGAAGAGAAAACCCTAGAAACTGCTTCAGGAACCCAAGCCTCTTGAGAGAAAACCTAGACCTAGGGAACAACCACCCTAGATCTACCCTAAGGGAGCAACCACCTTTCTTCATCCATAGACTTGCTGGTGAACATCCAACTCAGAGAGACAAAAGAGGACCGGTTCTGATACGGGCAAGTCCTAGATGGCTCGGGAGTCCCGGGCCATCGGGCCCAGTTTGGTATCATTGCTTTATTTTTTTTATTCTTATTTTATTGTTTGAATTTCATTTTTATCTAATTTTTTTTTTTTTAAAATCGTATTTTTGTGTCTTGGATCATGCTGGCTCTGCCATAGATAAGACAGTAGATCTGCTCGTTTCTAGGCAGATTTGGCCTCATATCTGAATTTGATTTGTCCCACTTTCTCTACCATATATTTTAATTTTCATTTTTATTAGTTTGAAGTGTCAGATTAGGGTGATCTACATAATTAGATTTCTCGATTATGTGCTATAAATAGTTTGGCGCCCATCATGGGGCAAATCGAGCGTGATCCGAGCATCAAAATTTTGAAAATATCAGAATATTTTGAAACTTTTCAGGCATGTTCTAGATACCATTTTGTGACTGTTACCAAAGTTTCAGGTCATAAAATATTTAAAAATATAAAAACATATTTTTCTCTTAGATTTGCTGTCGCTTTATTTTAATTTATTTTCATCAAAATAAATTTTATTTACTATTTCTCAAAGTTTACAGTAAGCTTATTTTATCAAGATATATAAGGAAAAAATAACAAAATAATAATAGTAAAAAAATTTATTTGGGCGACACTAGGCGTGCCGCCCAGGTGACACTGGGTGTGTCGTCGAAGTCCAGGGCGACACGCTCTTTGGTTCCTCCTGTTGCCAAATTCATAATTTTTTGAAATTTTTTAGGATTCGTCCTGGTACTTTCTTGTGACTGCTCAAAAACGTTTGGAGTAAAATAAAATTTTTAAAAATACCAAAAACATATTTTTCTTGATACAGGTCTGTTCTATCTGCTGTTCATTTGTTTCACTTTGTTTTAATTTTATTTCATCAAAAAATCTGATTTTTATGCTTTTTCAAGTTTTATTAGCCCTATTTCATCAAGATCAACAAGAAAAAAATAAAAAAAAACAATAAATGTTTGTTTTTTGGGCAACACGACCTGTACCGCCCAACCTACTAGTGCGACACGACCCGTGCCGCCCTATCACAGAGGTCCCAAATAATTTCTGAAACCCCATAGGCCTGTTCTAGAGCTCTTTTTGTGATTTTTCACTAATTTTTGGCTTAAAATAATTTTTTAAAAATATAAAAAAATATTATTCTTTAGATAAGTCTGTCTTGCTCCTGACTTTTTCTTTTTTTATTTTAGTTTATTATTTTTGGATAAAACTATTTTCCACTGCTTTCACCATGCTTAGTCTAAACTATATTTCATCATAGTTTAAAAAATATAAAAAAATAAAAAAAAAGAAGAAGATAAATATACATCGAGGGCCGCTTGTACCCTCTTGAACTGTGCCCCGTTTGAGTCACCCTCGACCTGGGCCGCGCTCGACTTAGCACGGACTGTGCCTGGTCTCATTTTTTTTGACTTTACCTTCTTAGGGGTTGCTTACCCCTCAAGCTATACTGTGCTTCGAGCGAGTTTCGCCTTGAAGCAGCATCACTAGGCACGATTAGTGCCAAGCGCTTACTTATTGCCTTGCTTGTTTTGCGTGCATTGTGTGCTTGACTTTTTTTTTCATTTTCATGCTTCTTTACACACTCTAGCACACACCGACTAGGAATCCCAGAAAACCAGAAAACAAATTTTTCGAAAACCCCCAAAATTTGCATTAACAGCGTGAGGGGAGCCTAGCTTTGAGAGTCGAGGTGGTTGGGATTCGTGTAATTTTAAATGTGAGTGCCCCTCCGTAATCCTTTGCCTCAAAGCAACTCTGCGTATAGTAGGACTTGGAAAAATCCTATAACAGGAGGCCACGACCTATGCAGGGACCTATATCAGCCTAGCCGCATTTCAGTAGTTAGGAACCCACTCTCAACTCAAGCCTACCTATAATACTTTACTAGGTCAAACCGTTTCGTGTGCTTGCTTGCTTATTTCTAATTGGTTAATCTTAGACCTCAACTCGGACCCACCTTTGGTTCAAGCTGAACTCTGGGTCCAAGTTCAGGCTTTTACCCAGCCTAGCCCAGGTCCGAACCAGGTTCACACCCAAGTCCAAACCTAGGTCCCATCTTAGTCAGAGCCAAAAGCTCGTTCCTAGCTCTCTTTGATCCAATCCAAATCCATACATGGTCTGATCATTAAAACTCTCTGGGTCTAAGTTCAGGCTTATAACCAGCCTAGCCCAAGTCTGAACTAGGTCCACACCCAGATTCGAACCTAGGCCCCCTTTTGGGTCCGAGCCAGAGATCGCACTTATACCAACTTTGATCCAGTCTGGGTCTACACCTGTTCTGAGATTCACAACCCTCTAGGTCCAAGCTAAGGCTTGCACCCAGCTCAATCCAGGTCCGAACCAGGCTCACACGCAGGACCGAACCTAGACCCACTATTGGTTTGAGCCAAGGCTCGCACCCATCTAGTCTAGATCTTAGTTTAGGTTCTAGCAGAGGTCTAAGCTTAGACCTCTAGAGCTAGATTAGGCTTACCCTAGTTTAGGGTCTGAACTAGAACCCATTGAGTCTAGCAAGTCTAGATTCTGAGCTAGTCTTAGCCTTGGTCTTAGTTAGGGTTTCACCCCTAGAGTCAGGCTGAGTCTGCCATAGGTCATCGAGTTTAGATCTTACCTAAGCCTAGACTTTAGAACCCGACCAAAGAAAGTCATGTTGGTTACCAAGGCGATTATGATGACCGCTCCACAACTGACTCTAAACCAAACCTTCGCAAACTTAGGGACCAGTATGTTGCAATCCCTTTGGATTACGACCAGAACTCTAGTCAATCCATTATCCATCGTTTAGGTCTTCAATTAGAAGCAGAGTCCCAGGGATCCACTCCTAACCTTGAGCTTTGTATGGTCCGAAAAGTTGGCTCTGCCTGAAAAACATTGAACAGTCAAGGGGTCCGACCGGGCATTGTCCTACAAGGAACCTTATGTAGCCACAGTAGGAGCGTCTGACCTTAGGCATCCAAAGCAGGAGCTGTGCGAGGGAAGAAGTTCATGCGGCATCCAACGCCAATTTCCACAACTCGAACCAAGATAATCACCCCGAGATGCAGCGATCTCAGAATCAAGTCCCACCTAGGTTTAGGAGATCCAATCCAACCTCGAGCCACCAAAGTACAGCCCATGATGTCTTGAACATTGTACACAGCAGAGGCATCAATCTAGACCAACCCTTAGGCGAGATATGCATTCAGGCTGCCCTCAATAGTCTAGTTGAATTAGGTTACACAGTTCATGCCCCCCAGTTCATGGGTCGGTCCAAAACCAACCTAATAGCATAAGTCAACCCATAGCACAACTGAGTCAGCCGATTGTTCAATCGATCCCTTATGTTAGCCGGTCCAACCAATCGTGCAGTTTCTGCAACCGGTGGTGATGCCTATGGGTCAGTACGCCCCTCAAGGACAAATGTGTCAAACATCCCTAGTAACTGTGGCTCATCCATCACAGGCCCAAGATCTACCCCAAGTCTCGACTCATCAGTCTATGCTAACCCACCGACCGGTGGGTCTACTCTCATGCCGAATACCCAACAAGAAGGCAGCTTAAATGGGATACAAGATATGCTTGTAAGGATGGGTATGCATGAAATCCTACGTCCAAAGGCCTATGCTCATGACACACTTGGAGGCATGGAAGATCTTCCCCCTGGGTTTATCATCCCAGAGTTAAAAACAAATTCAATGGGAAGAATGATCAGATGTTAATGTCAATGCGTGCCTCCTCTCCATCGGAGCCTTGTGAGATAGGCCTAACCAGTTGAAGGCCCTGTTTTCACAAACTTTGACCGATGAGACTTTAAACTGGCATCGAAGAATAATTACCGCTCAACCACATATAACTCCAGATGAAATGTTCAACCAGTTCATCTCTCATTACCATGGGTCGACCCCAAGATCTCTTTTATTGGGTGAGCTCAGTGCAACCAAACAAAACCCAGGAGAATCCTTCAAGGATTGTAGCAGTCGGTTCCACGAGGCGGTGATGCGAGTCATCGAATGTCCACTCACGGACCCAGCTAAAATCTCCATGGTTCTAGAAAATGCAGCTCTTGAATACATGATTTTCTTCATCTCGGGACCTATCCCCCACTCGTTCGACTCCACGATAGAGGGTGGCACGACATGAAAGGGATCGAGGAACACCCCTCAGTACTAGGCCAGATAAAAAATCCATCACGACTCCCCAGAATAAAAATAAGAGAAATGGCAAGGGGAAAGCTTTCGTTCAGGTTAACAAAATTGTCGTTAATGGACCGACTTAGGGTTCAGCCACCCAGCACAATAATAGGAATCAAAATCGAAGGGGTCAGCCTAGAGCTAACACTCAAATTAACAATGGAAGAAGAGAGGATAACTTCACTCCTCTCAAAGACCCTTTAGAAGAAGTGCTAGAGTTACTCTTGAAGAAAAACTCCTGCCACCATTTGAACCACCATTAGAGGTTAAGGATAAGAACAGATGGTGCAAGTGGCATAGAAAGCATGCCTATGATACCCAAAACTGTTTCTACTTAAAGCGGGTGATTCAAGGGTTGATTAATAGGGGCAACATCACTGTCGAACTTAGAAGTCAACCTGTTGAAGAACCTAATCAAAAGATGGGTATCTTCACAAACCCTCTCTCAAAAAATACGGCCACAACGACCAAAGAAACAAGAGCTCCGTCTAACTCAAAGGAGGATGTTATCATTCACATGATTGAAAATGGAGACGAAGAAGATGATCCCAGTCAATTTATATTTACTTGTGATCATCATCTCCAAGAAGTTGAAGAAGATCTTTTGAGTCTTCTTAGAGGAAACTCTTCGTCCCCGAACTCTGATGATCCTCCTAAGTGAGACCAGTACGACAAAGATGATGCCCTCGAGATTGACATGGTCAAAGCTGATGAAAAGGGATCATCTTCTAAACAAGGGGCCAACACCCTGTGGTCTCCCATTACTCTCACTAGGGCTGACCCTATCGAGCTCCAGGCTGGCGAAGTTTATTCCTTAATCCGAAGAGGTCGAGTGTTCAAACCCATCCAATTGATAGTGGACACTCTTGAGGAAAGAATGGGAGCCACTTCAACAGCCAAACCACCAGCAGGGGTTGTGGATCATGAACCTAATAAAAGAACTGAAGGATCCGCAACCACCTATGATCTACTGACTCATCTTGAGAGGATCCATGCTTCAATCTCCATCTTGGAATTGCTTGTGAATTCGTCAGCACATAGAGCGCAAATTGAAAAGGTTCTTGCTAAGACCCACATCCCGAGTAACACACAACCAGATGAGTTGTGCTGTATGATCAACCAACTAATGACACCAACACTAATCATATTCATGGACGATGACATCCCGGCTAATGTCAATCGCTTTCACGTCCAGCCTCTTCATATCACTATTTTCATGAAAGGATATGAGATAAGGAGAGTGTTGGTTGATAATGGGGCATCCCTGAATATATGCCCTATGAAAACGGTGAAGCAGATGGGCAAAAGCCAAGATGACTTCGAGCCGCGCCAACTAACTAGCGCCGCATACGACAGGACCAAGAGGCAAGTTGAAGGCATATTGCCTCTCACACTCAAGATCGGTCCTACTATCAAGGTGATAAAGTTTCATGTCTTAGACCTAAAACCTTCATTCAACATGCTGCTAGACAGACCATGACTACATGAGAACCTCGTGGTCGCCTCAACACTCCATCAATGCCTCAAGTTTCCGATGAAAAATGGTGTTGCGAAGGTATGTGCTGAACTCCCTTCCTATTCCAATTCTAGCATACATAACGGGAAGCTAGCCATAGGGGTCGAGCTTGGAGAAATCCCACTCGCTTCTTTCGAGCAAGCCGATTGTGCCACCTTACGCCAAGAGGCCGGCGACTTCGTTCCACAAATTTTGCAAACTTCTGCATCGATGGAGGAGATCATCCATTGCTAACATCGATACGGCTTTAGGTCCCTTGAAGCCTGACACATGCTCTTCTCCAAAGGCTTCCAACCTGATTATGGTTTGGGAAGTTAAGAGCAAGGCGTAAAGGAAGCGATTTTTGCATCACTTGAAGCCAAAATTGAAAAAGGGGATTGAAGAGGGCTCGGGTGTACTCTCACCCTATTTCAAAGCCGGATAAAGCCTTCAAGCCCTCCATGCTTTATATCAGGCGGCATTCAAAGCCTCGATCCTCTCGATGCCCGTCCTTCAAAATGGATGAAAGTGATCCTCGAATCCCCAATAGGGGATAGTCCCTCTTCCACATCTCAGCACACACAAGGACTAGGAATTGAAGACCTATTTGCTGACCTGGATTTGGATGAGTTGTGCACAGTTGGCTCTAACACAGCCAAGGGTGCTCATCCACCAACACTAACCTAGGGACGGAATTTGTCCATCATTCCTTTATCTCGTGAATCGTTGGATGCATACCAGCAGCACCTTCATATCCCGGTGCAAAAAAAATAGATAGGCGCAGTGGCCATCTAACCACCTTGCGCGTCCAGTCCCGAACATTTCTCTCTCGAGTCCCATAAGGGACACCTCTTGCGACATTTTAAAAACCGGTGAAAATTCAAAACATGATTAAGTTGATAATAATGAAAAAGAATTTTAAAAAACGACACTCACTTAAGATAGCCCAATAACGGTGAATAATACCTGAGACGATGAATTAGACGATCAAGATGAAGACCAAGAGAATCAAGAGTCTGAAGAAATTCCTCAACATGAGGAGCTCACTTCCCATGTTGAGCAGTTCAAGAAGAGGTTCGATGGTGACCAACCGCTATCATCGAAGAGACGATTGACGTAAACCTAAGAACTGAGAAGGACCCAAGGTTAACCAAGATTGAACCCTCCTTATCTTCTGAGGAGCAAGAAAATGTTATTCCTTTCTCAAGGAATATCACAATGTCTTCGCCTGGTCATACGATAATATGTCAGAATTAGATCCCACATTAGTGCAACATCACCTAATATTCAACAAAGGGGCAAAGCCTGTAAGGCAGAAACTTCGACATCAAAAGACCCACCTTAAGCTCAAAATTAAGGAAGAGATTGACAAGCTGCTCAAGGTGAAGTTTATTACCCCTGTCGATTACTCAGAATGGTTGGCCAACATAGTGGAAAGATGGGAAGATCGGAGTGTGTGTAATCTACCAAGACCTCAACAAGGCATGTTCAAAGGACGACTTCCTGTTACCAAATATAGATGCCTTGGTCGACAACACTATGGGGCACGAGATGTTGTCATTCATGGACGGCTTCTTGGGCTATAACCAAATCCTCATAGCAGAAGAAGACCAAACCAAAACGTCATTCATAATGCAACGGGGAACCTACTGTTACAAAGTCATGCCCTTCGGTCTAAAAAACATAGGAGCAACTTATCAACGGGCAATGACTAGTATCTTCCATGATCTAATGCATACCATTATGGAAGACTATGTTGAAGAAATTTTGGTCAAAGTCTGATCATCTCACCAACCTGAGAACCATTTTCGAAAGACTCCAGAAACATCAACTCAAACTCAATCCACAAAAATATGCCTTTGGAGTTGAATCCGGCAAATTATTAGGCTTTATAATACGCCAAAGAGGTATTGAAGTGGACCCATCCAAAATATGAGCCATCACTGAAATGCCTCCTCCCCAGAACATCAGAGAAATATGTGGGCTTCAAGGTTGCATACAAGCCATAAGGCACTTCATTTCACAACTGGCGGATAAGTGCGCAATATTCAATAGACTCCTTAAGAAGGACACCCCATTCATATGGGACAATGAATGCCGAGAAGCATTCGATCAAATCAATGAGTACCTCACCAAACCTCCCATCCTTAGTCCTCTTAGTCCAGATAAACCCCTGTTCCTATATATGTCAGTGAAAGACCAGACCATTGGGGCAATGTTAGGACAATATAACGGCTATGGAAAAGATCAAATGATATACTATATCAGCAAAACTATGGTCGATTATGAGACAAGATACACGGATGTGGAGAAACACTACTTAACACTTGTGTGGGCCATGCAGAAACTAAGACATTGTGTTTTACCTCATTCTGTCAAGCTCATATAAAAAATTGACCCACTCAAGTACCTATTGGAGAGGCCAGTCCTCAACGGACATTTGGGGAAGTGGAGAATGCTATTGAGCAAGTTCGAGATCTAGTATGTCACCAAAAAATGGGTCAAAGGACAAGCCATTGCTGACCACTTAGCTGAACACGCACTGTCAGACAATATTCCCGTTAACACAAATCTCCCTGATGAGAACCTCTTCACAATTGAGGACTCGATTTGGGAGCTATACTTTGACGGTGCAAAGAACGAATACGGGTAAGGTATAAGAGTCATACTATGCTCACCCGAAAATATTTTAATTCCAGCTGCCATTAGATTGAATTTCCCATGTACCAATAACATTGCTAAATACGAAGCCTTGATAACCAGGCTTGAGAATGCCATGGGAATGAAAATCCAGTAAATACTAGTGATTGGTGACTCCTTACTCTTCATAAACCAAGTTCAAATGATTTGGAAGGTGAAAGAAGAAAAGCTCAAACCCTATATGGAAAAGATGATTCCGTATCACCTTCCAACACGTGACTAGGGAAAATAATCGGTTCATCGACACCCTTGCAACCCTTGCTTCGATGGTTGATATACCTCTAGAAATCACCACATTACCATTCTACATTAGACCAAACGTGAGCCACCAAGAATCGAAAAAGAAATAGAGCAAGAAAAGAAGAACAATGGGGAAGTATCTCTCATGGCTTCAGATGTGCTAGTTACAGCAAAACCATGGTTCCACGATGTTTTGTCCCTGCTAAAAGATGGGTTATACCCCAAAGGAGCCACCAAAAAGGATAAAGAAGCCCTTCGAAGCTTTTCTATGGGATTCTTAGTGAGAGGCGATCTCCTATTCAAAAAGTCCTTTGATGGCATCATTTTATGGTGCCTCGATCAACCAGAAATTGACCAAGTACTGACAGAGTTGTACAATGAAGGAGGTCATTCTGGGGTAGCTGCCTTAGCTCAAAAAATCAGGCGCCAAGGCTATTACTGAACCACGATGGCTGAAGACTGCTGGAAGTTCGTTAAGAGGTGTCCCAAATGTCAACTCTATGGAGACCTCATCCATGCACCATTCGTATCACTCAAATCAACACCGCCCGTATGGCCCTTCGTTATGTGGGGTCTCGATATCATCAAAATGATATCACCAAAAGCCTCAAACGGCCGTCGTTTTATATTAACGGCTACATAATACTTCACCGCATCATTTGTTAAAATGGAAGGCCAACATGTTGCTCGTTTCATAAAGAACAATATCGTATTTCGATTCGATGTTCTTGAGTCAATCATCACCGACAATGGATCCAATCTCAAAAATGAAAAGGTCGCCAAGGTGTGCAAAAGGTTTGGGATAACACAAAATTCTTCACACCTTACTACCCTAAAGGAAATGGACAAGTAGAAGCCACAAATAAAGGACTTCTCAGAATCATAGACAAAATAATAAAAAGCAGGAAAGATTGGCATGAAAAACTAAATGACGCCCTATGGGCTTAGAAGACTCCTACTGGCATGACCCCATACTCATTGGTGTATGGTACGGAAGTAGTGCTACCTATCGAGGTTGAGATACCATCTCTCTGAGTCCTTCTTCACAAAAATGTAGATGAAGAACAAAAGATCGAAGCACGAATCACTGCCCTTGTTGCTTTGGATGAAAAAAGACTACGAGCAGCACAAAATATCGTTGCTTACCAGCGTAGAATCGAGAGGGCGTACCAAATGAAAGTTGTTCCTCGACAGTTCAAAGAAGGGGACATGGTACTCAAGAAAATCTTCCACACACTTGCAAATCCACACCCTTGCAATTCACACTCTTTAGGTAAGTTCAAACCTAATTCGTGGTTACCCTGGTGTATGCAAGAAATTCTAATAAGATAAAAAATCGGGAAGGGTACGAACTCAACGACCCTATTACTACAATGTATCTCAGAAAATACTACCCGTAACCGCCTCGCTCTCCAAGCCAACTTCCTATGCCTGTTATGAATGCTTGAAACTAGTCAGGCACTCCATGGTTGTATGAGTGTAACTACCATCTACCACATATAGGAGATGGGTAAACCTCACCAATGATGAAATGGGCTAGTCTGGGAGGTTTCTTCTCTCGACTGGATCCCCTGAGGAAAAATGGGGCAAGCTCATCCTTGTGTGTGCATACAACGACCCAATAGTCAAAAATTTAAGACAAAATTCCTACAACTAAGGGGACTAAGTTTGTAAATATTTAGTTTGAAAAGTATGTGCAAAGAAAGTGTTCTACTATGCTTTGATGAATAAAGTTGCACACTTACAAGGGGAAGCTTAGCAAAGACCCCCCAACAAGGGCAATAATTTTTTTTTTTTCAAACTCCCCACAACAGGGGCAAAGTTGAGAAAGACCTCACAACAGGGGTAGCAACACTTAATAATAAAAAAAATAAAAAAATAATAATAGAAATTTTTTTTATGGGCAACACACCTAGTGTTGCGCAGCCAAAACATAATAAAAATAAAAAAAATAAAAAAAATGTAATTGTTTTTTTTTTTGAAATTAGCAACGCTCTTGGTGTCGCTCAGCCTGTGAGGGCGATGCCGCTCTCATCACCTAAATATGTTTGCCAAAAACCTTATTTTTCAATTAAACCAATCTTTTCAAATAAAAAAAAAATCGAAAAATTCCATATGCTCTTTGGTGGTGTGAGCCTCAACTGCCAACTGATTTCAAAATCTTATGCTCCTTGGTGGCATGAGCTTAAACTGCCAACCGATTCCAAAATTCCATATGCTCCTCAGTGGCATGAGCCTCAACTTCCAACCGGCTTCAAAATCTTTTGCTCCTCGGTGACATGAGTCTAAACTGCCAACCAGGATTCAGATCGTCAAACTCGTGCGACCTTAAAAACCCGAGCTAACACGTCAAAATCGTGCTACGTTAAAAAAACAAGCTAACACGTCAGACTCGTGCAATGTTAAAAAGTCGAGCTAATACATCTAGCTCCGTATGACGTAAAAGGTTGGGTCATCCAGTTCAACGTCAAACTCATGCGACTTAAAAGAGCCGAGATCGGTAATGTCTAGCCCCATATGACGTAAAAGGTCAGGTAATCCAATTCAACGTCAAACGCGTGTGACGTAAAAGAGCCAAGACTGGTACTATCTATCTCCGTAGACGTAAAAGGTTGGGTGTAGTGTCCATCGCTGCATGATGCTAAACTGCTTAGATGGCTCTATAGTTGTAGGAGTTGAAATTGCTAACCAACATTACTTTTCGAAATATCTTTCTCGTTTCAAAATTTTTAATATATGTCTTGTGTTTTCAAAAACCTTAATTTCTTTGTTAAAATCGTAGCCTGTCCCTGCTCCGGGTTCTGCTTCAAATCCCTTCCTACATTCAAAAATTTCTAAAAAGACTTCCAAAAAACAAAGGAGCTTGGACACCCATATATGATGAACACCATGTTGCTGCGATTACCGCGTTGCTGCCTCACCTCTTTATTCAGAATTGAACAGACAAGTCTCATCCTATAGAAAGTCTTTCCCAATAGACAGCCCTAGGAAACCACTAAGGAAATCACAGAAATTGCCAGGGTTAAAATTTTCAAACTGAATAAATTCTGAGGTCAAATGGCATGGCTGTAAAATCCACCTCGAGTTTCACGCTTGCATAACTCGTCAACACCTCACGCCAAAAACCCTAGGATGAAAATGCCCTAGGTGGGTGAGCATGGGAGTGCAATGACTTGGAGGGATAGTTGGTGTGCCATCTTCCCACGTGACGTCGGGATGACATTCATCTTTAACATTCTCCTACCCCTCAAAGGACATGGATGGTCAGAGAGTCTATTGTTGCTACTCACTTGTCACTCGAAGGACAGGGAGTGCGTGTTTGCCCGCTCTCGAAGGACAGGGAACGACAACGTGTTGACTTCTTTGCCACTCTCCTGTCCCTCGAAGGACAGGGAGTGCCAAAGAGGGGCAACTGTAGACACCCACTTTAAATCTGGTAAGTTATATAGTTTTCTTAGGCCCTTAGGATAAAATTGGCCTAGTAAACCCAAATCCATAGGTCACACAACTTACCCTGTGAGCTGGAACGATTCTGCCAGCCCAGAACCCAGCAAATGCTTGTATTGACCCGAAATCTAATAAACGTGTTGTTTTACGAAAAAATCATTAAAAATAGTAAAAAAATCTGTTTTGACCCAAATTTTTTTTGAGAGCTTCACAAGAGGCTGAAGAAGACACCCAAATTGAAAAAAAATCAATTTGGACAAGTTTTGGTTTGGGCGACACGGGGCGTGCCACCTAGGCAACACAAGGCGTGTCGCCCAAGTCATCCTGCAAATGCCCTATTTTACCAAAAGATCATTAAAAATAGTAAAAGTTTTTTTCGACCCAAATGTTTTCTGGTAGCTTCACAAGAGGCTAGGAAACACACTTGAAATTTTTTTTTTTTAATTTGGAGCATTTTTTGTTTGTGCAACACGGGGCGTGCCGCCTAGGCGACATGACTTGTGCCGCCCAACCGTTGGCGACACGAGTCGTGCCGCCCAGCCGTGGGCGACACGACTCGTGCTGCCTAGCCGTGGGTGACATGACTCGTGCCACCCAAACCCATTTTTTTGTAAACACCTTTTTATCATTTTTCATGTTTTTATGGTCATATTTTGGGTGGTTTGGCTGCGTGGTGCTATCCGCGTTACCCAAATCCAAATTCAAAAAAATTAAAGATTGGTTTGACTAAGGGATTTGTTGGTTATAGGATAACTCTGCCCCAACAAATCCCTCATTCAGATTAACTCACTTTGGGTGACCATAAAAGGATGAAAAACGAAAGGGTTGCAGAGGGACGAGACTTTAGAAACTTTAGACTGAAAGAGAAACCCTAGGAGAGTAGAGAGACCTTCCCTGAGAAAACACTAACCCCCATCTTAAGCCTGAGTAAACCTAGACCTAGGGCACAACAACCCTAGATCTAAACCATTTCTAGGGCACAACCACTCTATTACTACTAGAGACTTGCTGATCAACATCTGGACCACAAGGGCAAAAGGAACCGGTTCTGATACGGGCAAGCCCTCGAAGGCTCGGGATGCTCGGGCCATCCAGCCTGGTACGGTATTTTCTTCTCCTTCATTTCCTATTTTCTTTTATTGTATTTATTTTATTTTGATCTGGCTTTGATTCATTCTGATTGAAAATTTTGTTTTGAAATGCTTTGGATCACGCTGGCTCCGCCACAGATTTGAGAGCAGATATGCTCATTTATGGGCAGATCCGATCTCAGATCTGAATTTGATTGTTCCCACTTTCTCTACCATTGCTTTTTCATTTATGTTTTGTTAGTTGGAAGTGTTAGATCTGAGAGATCTATATCGTTAGATCGCTCGATTCTGCGCTATAAACAGTTTGGGGCCCATGTTGGAAGATTAAGAAATACTTGATGATTCCTCGTCCCGAAGATTCAAGCAAGGACCCGATACACTCACATAGGGTCCACCAAAGGGGTCACAAGCGGTTAAACTGTAAGACCTACATTAAAAGAAAACCACCCCCCAAACAAGGCAGCAAGAAAAAAAATAAAAAAAAATAATAGTAATAATAGTAATAATAGTAGTAATAGTAATAGTAATAGTAATAGTAATAGTAATAGTAATAGTAATAGTAATAGTAATAGTAATAGTAATAGTAATAGTAATAGTAATAGTAATAGTAATAGTAATAGTAATAGTAATAGTAGTAGTAGTACTACTACTACTAGTAGTAGTAATAGTAATAGTAATAGTAATAGTAATAGTAATAGTAATAGAAGTAGCAGTAGCAGTCAACTGCTGACTACAACATCCATCGCTGCATGACGTTAAATTGCTTAGAGGGCTCTATGGTTGCAGGAGTTTAAACTGCTAACCAACCTTGTTTTTCGAAATATCTTCCCCTTTTCAAAATTTTTACTATATGTCTTGTGCTTTCAAAAACTTTAATTTCTTTCTTAAAATTGTAACCTGTCTTTGTTCTAGGTTCTATTTCAAATCTCCCCCAATCTTCAAAATTTCTAAAACTTCTTTTAAAATGAAGGAGCTTAGACACCAGTACATGATGAGTACCGTGTTTGTCGCGATTGTCGCGTTGCCGCCTCGTCTCTCACTTCAGATTCAGCTAGACAAGTCTCTTCGTATAGAAAGCCTTTCCTATAGACAACCTTAGGAAACCCTAAGGAGATTAAAGCAGATGCCAGGGTTAAAAATTTTTGAACTGCAAAACCCCTGAAGTTAAGTGGCATGACAAGAAAATCCAACTCGAGTTTCAAGCTTGTGTAACTCATCGACATCTCACGCCGAAAACCCTAGAAGGAAAAATTCCCTAGGTGGGTGAGCTCGATGAGCGCAATGACTTGGAGGGATAGTTGGTGTGCCCTCTGACCATGTGACCTCAGAAATAAATCTTTGATGCTCACTTGCCCCTTGAAGGACAAGGAGTGCCAAAGAGGGGCAACTGTAGATACCCCATTTTAAATCTGGCAAATTTCATGGTTTCCTGAACCTTTAGAATCACACTTAACCTAGTAAACCCATTTTTTGGATAAGTATGTGTTGGTTATGTGAGTATATCCTCCCCAACGGATTTGGACCCCTATAAACCCTCTTTTCGTGGTCATAGGAGAGAGAGAGAGATGAAACCCTAGGAGAGAGAAGATAGAGATAAAAATCTGAGAGACCGAAACCCGAGAGGAGAGAACAGATTGAGATCAGAGAGTAAAAACTAGAGAGAGTTATACAAGAGAAGAGAAAACCCTAGAAACTGCTTCAAGAACCCAAGCCTCCTGAGAGAAAACCTAAGTCTGGGAACACTTAGACCTAGTGCACAACCACCCTTCTTCAATCAGATACTTGCTGATGAACATCCGACTCAGAGAGACAAAAGAGGACCGTTTCTGATACGGGCGAGCCCCAGAAGGCTCGGGAGTCTCGGGCCATCCTTCCCGGCTCGGTATCATTCCTTTCTTTTTTTTATTCTTCTTTCATTTGATCTGATTATTTGCTTTAAAATAGTATTTTCGTGTCTTGGATCATGCTGGTTCTGCCACAGATCTGAGAGTAGATCTACTCGTTTCTGGGCAGATCTTGCCTCAGATTTGAATTTGATTTGTCCCACTTTTTCTACCATATATGTTCCTTTTCATTTTTATCAGTTTGAAGTGTCAGAGCAGGGTGATCTACATCATTAAATCACTCGATTCTGCGCCATAAACAGGTCTAAGCAAGGGAAAGACCTAAAAGAGCCCCATGCACACATCTAATTCTGGTGATGACGCAAAAAGCTGCTCAGATCGGTCCAATGAGGGTAACGACATTAAAAGTCCCTCACTTACTGACCCTTCTCCTCCTTCCTCTTCATATCCTTCCTCTTCCATGTCTCCTGCAGGTACAACATTGAAATGTCCAGACTTCGAGGCTCTTGATAGAGAGCTCAAAGGAACCAATATAAGAAAGACGCACCGGAGGTGCCTGAAAAAGACATTAGCCCAGACGACTGGATTCTTAACAGTTGCTGATGCCTTGGCAGCTCCAGCTAAGTTAGAGCCATCCTCTTCTATTGAGAAGCACAAGAAGTCAAAGTCAAGGAAACCCCAGTGGCCTCAGGAGCCTGGCTTTGAGCAGAGACTAAGAGAATCAAGGGGGCAGAGCTTCTATTCTCAAGAAGCTTGCCACATGGTGAAAATCTTAGAAGCATCACCCAGCACGGGGCAAATGAGCCAGAGATTGGGGAAAACACTACAACCTCTATCTCAGAATCTAGGCATTTTGAAGTTTTCTAGTCAGCCACTTCTCCCTCGCCAAAATACCTTGGACAATCCACCCATCCTCTAATTCCCTAGGATGCCGCTGGTCCCATATATCCAACCACCTCTTAAGCCTCAACCGCAAATTTCCACTCAGACCACCCCAACCAAGCCGGCTGTGCAATCAAGCCAGCCAGAAGCCCAAAATAAACCTCTTCCACCTGAACCTGCTCCTGAACTCATTATACCACCAAAACCCGTGGCAGGACCAGAAACAAAAAAGGCTGACAATGAAAAGGTGAAATATGATGTGATAGGGCACCTAAGGAAGCTTTCAGCCCGTATTAGCATCTATGACACCCTCATGCTCTTAAGGGAGTACCGTATGGCTCTTGTTCAGGCTCTTTCCAATCCAGAGGTAAACGAGACAGAGGTGGAACCTATTGAGGTGGATCCAGTGATCTTAAGTGGATGCATGGCGATCACCTTCTTCGAAGATGATTTGCAATTGGGAGAAAAATTTCACAATTGCCCTCTCTTTGTGACTGGTGAGTTACATGCATGCCCCATCAATCGAATTATGTTGGATGGAGGGTCAGCAGTCAACCTATCCCAAGGAGAATTCTCACTTGTTTGGGATTAGGGTCTGAGGATCTCACTCCGACTCACATCACAGTCCAGGGGTTCAACCAATTAGGAGAGAAGCTGGCTAGCATAGTCTGCCTTTGTCTTAGGATCGGTGAATTAAACCATTACGCCCAATTTCATGTGATTGACACCGACACATCTTATAACATCCTTCTCGGCCACCCGTGGCTCCATAATCACGAGGTGGTTCCATCCATATTGTATCAGTGCTTCAAATATAGTCGAGATGGGAGACAGTATATAGTCTATGCTAATATAAGACCGTTTCATGTCGCCAAAACTTACTTTGCTGATGCCAAGTATTACTTCATAGATTGTCACCCCAAAGTCAAGAGAAGGTGATCACAAGTTTGCAAAGGTGGAACCTTCTCCTCATGAAGATGTTGAAGACATTGGGAGAACTCTCATAAGCATGTTTAAAAAGGAAGAAAGATAAGGCAAAACTTTCCCTCTAACTCCTATTCATTCTCGTATGCCATCAACCATCCCAGTATACTGCCCCCTCTGCTTCCAATTCTGAACTACTTATGTAAGAAGAAGAACCAAAAGTCACCCTTGAGATTGAGGAAGTCATGGGGTTAGATTTCCTGATTCCAAGGGTCACCTACACATCGAACTATCAAAAAGTCTTGCATGTCCCTATTGCACTCTTAGAAGCATAACTAACGCATCAGCCACCCCGAAAGGTTTTGTGTTACCCTGGTTCTATTGGAAAGAGCAGTTAAGGAAGAGACAACCCTCTTGCCCTCAAGAGTAAGAAATCCTAGCAGAGTTAAGAAGCAAGGTTCGCAGTCTCCAAAATCAATTGGGGGTTATGCGTACTAAAAGAATTCGTGCCTGAGACCAAGAGCTACGATAGGCTTGGAGTGAATACACCTTGAACAGAAGCCAAAGCCCCTCCTGATTGGACCATTTACAATGAACAGGCTCAACACATTATGAGAACGATGAATTATGAGCTCATGTTCAATCAACCATTGAGAGGAGAAGAAGCAACTGCTCCCCCATTCAAGGTCATTGAGGCTACAACGACTTGTCATAAAACAAAGCAAGGTGTAGGTATTCCTCCATGACCTAGAAACAATGAACAAGAGAAAGAGATAAGAGTGTAGAGAAGTGAATGAAAAACGAAAAAGTCACGCATCACAATGAAGCAAAAAAAAAAATTTTATTCATGAAGCAAGGGGATATTACAAGTGTTAGAATAAAAAAAAAAGGGAAAAGGAAAAGAAAATAAGATGACACTGTCAAAATCGATCAATCACTTCATTGATCTTCCCCCTATATGTTGCGGCTGATGCCCTAGCCTGATGGATGCGTCCCTTCAGCTTTGCCACCATCCCAGCCTCATGCTCCATCAAGGCAATCCCTTCCTCCAAGGAGTACTTGAGCGTCAAAATATTATTGGCAAGAACCTTATCCTTTGCTTCCCAAGCTGTAGTCTCCTCCTCCAACTTATCAAGCTCTCGCGTCAGCTTTAATATTTCTGCTTTCAGGGTCAGCACCTTGTTGTGATGGGAGATGGCTTCCTCAGCAAGATCGTATCTCTGAGAGACCGCAACGTCCTTTTCCTTCAATTGAGCTTCTACCAGTTCACGATGGCGTATGAGTGAGGACTTCAAAGGGGGCAATTGCGAACTCTCTAGCCATTACGTGGTCGTTTCCTCTTGCAAGGCCTTTATTCTCCACCCTTCCAGCTCATTTATAGCACCGACGAAATATGGGAGGACCTCGGGCACACCCCCTAAAAGGGCGATCTGCCTTAGCTTCTAGATTGCATTGTCAAGTTCTGTAAGAGACAGACCTTCAATCTCTGCATGCCCAGATGAAGCATATCCATGATTATGCTGGACATCCCACTGAAACTAGGCATGAGCAATGCTGCTTGGGCCGCTGCGATAGAAGGAACATCAGTCTCCACGGCATGACTCGAAGGGATGGCAGCCATGTGGGTCACTTGCTCCTATCGAGCAATGTTGAAGCCTAAGGCCTCATCATTCTCAGGTTCAGAGGGGGCCCCAATCTCAAGCTGCTCGGCCCCTATGGTATTAGCCTCCTCACCTGGCCTTGCAGCCTCACCGTTAGCACGCTTGGTCCCTTCAGGGCCAACTTCTTCTCTCTGCCCCATCAGTCTCTAAAACAGCCTCAACAAGGTCAATTCCCCCACTTTAACCTTCACCTTCGGGAACTGCCGCCTTAGCCTCGGCAGGCCTAGAACTCATTTTCTCCCTTTGGTCTTCATCTTCTATGACCACCACTTCAGCTATGACCTCTTTTACCTGGCCTTCATCTTTTACAGCCAGATAAAAGCCTCAACTCCCTCGTCTTCCTGACCTACGCCCTCTAGGGAAGCAGCTTCCTTCACTCAAGCGTAGCATCTGCTTCGGTCGGGGAAACAATCTCTTGAGTTTCAGTGGCCCTGATAATTTCAAGTTCCTCCCTTGGAGCAGCAACTCTAGCACCTTCGTTCCCAGCCCCGTCGATCTCCATTGGAGCTCGATCTGACTTAGTAGTCATTCTAGGAACTTCGGACACCACCCGAAGCCCAGGTGTTCCCTCTCTATCAGAAGCAATGACACTGGGCCTAGCAGGGTTAGAGTTATCTATCTCAGTCTTTGAAGAGGACAAAAATAACTTAGGAGTGGCAAAACCTAACTTGAAAAGAGCAGAGGGTGACTCAAAAGGAGCAGCAGAGAACTCAGAAGAAATAGAAGATGAAGAGCCATAAGCCGATTCCAGGATGACACTGCTGCTCTTTCAAGTAGATCGGGCAGCTTGAGGTGGAGCACGAGTGATAGTAGGGGCAGCACGCTTCCTCTTCTTTCCTACCCCTGGTGGAGGAGCAGTTGTCTCAGAAATCTTCTTGCGAGAAGAGCTTGTAGCAAGAGAACTATGAGGGCCACTCCCTATCAGTTTCAGGTTTTTGATAGGGTGCCCTTCACGACCCGGGACCTTTCGCCCCTCCCTCCATTCAAAGATAGAGTTGAGTTTATCAAAAAGGCTCCCAATCCTTTTCTTCATAGCAAGAAATTGAAGTGAGGTTTCATCCGCTGCTATCTCGCGAGGTACCCTAAGAGCCTCCCAATTACAAGGGTAGTCCAAGGCCAAAATCTCTTCTAGATGAGGGGTCTTGAGTATCCTCTTTTGCCTCGTATCTCGACACGAATTGCAGTTCTACCTCTTCTAGGGGTGATCAGTCTCCTAGTACCCTCGGTTGGTAATCCTCCACCAGTTTGCATGGGCCTGAGTCGTTCGGGTCCTTATGCCAAAATGTGATACCACGTACTTGTTGTCCTTAGTCATTTTTTAACATGTGGACCATGAAGTACGGATATGCTCTAGTAACCATGATTCACGGAGGGTTCCCAACTCTTCTTTGCTACCAGTGTTTACTTTACCATGGCGTTTTTCAAAAAATACAAAAAACGGACAACCTTAGTCAAGCCCATGCTGATGAGCAAATCGAGGGGGGAAGTACCCGTCGAGTCTGGCATTGCATGGGCCAAAACTCAGCTTCTGATGCTTAAAATAAACATGAGCTCTTTGATGGTTGAGGGAGCACCATCCAGCTCCTTGCCCAGTTCATCAATGAAGGCGCAGTCAGTAAGGTCGCCAACCTGAAAGGCGACCAGATGCATGTTGGATGACTCATTCCCAAACAAGTTACGAGCCTCCCTCGGGTTGTGAAAGGTTGCCTTCTGTTCAGCAATCCTCATCAAGAAGGTCCATATCTTCTCCCCTGTGCATAGACTCTTGGCATAAATGACAGGGAAATAAGCTCCTAGCCACCCGTATACGTAATGGATGGGGAATGGTGTCTTAAAATTCCCAGGTAAGGCTTCGCCACCAACAAGGCCAATGCTCCCCTCTTTGCCTTTATAGGCTTTCCCTCTCGAATGGCTCCCAGCCCATGAGAGATGTTGCATAAGACAGGTTGTGCAAGAGCGTATTGGTGTCCCCTCACCATGTCGCAAGCAACATAGAATGTGCCAGGACGAATGTCATCTGCCCCCCGCTAGGGAGCACAAATTTGCATAAAAAAAAGGCTAGGTAAGATGCCAAGAAGACGGAGACATCACTGGTCTCATGTTGATAGATGAGAGGTATTCCCTTTACAACTACCTTCCCCTTCCTTCTTGGAGTACCTCGACTACCCTCCTCGGGGTAATCCTCACAAAAGAATTTCACCCATTCAGTGAACGTTACCTGACTGCTGCTAGCCTTAGAATAAAGCAACTGGTAAATCTCAAAGATTTTCTGGAGACTACCAGGTGGTTCTTCTTCTCCTAGGCAAGCACTGCAAAAAATGGCTGAGTTCTGAGGCATGAACTCGTCATACATTGCTCCAATTAGCGGAAGGCCGCCAATGAAGTAAAGACTCAGTAAGGAGATCCCTGCCTCCCCATGCTCAAGGAGCCATGTGTTGCTAACATAACACCAGGTCTTTAGCAGTACCTTAACGGCGTTAGAGCACCAATCATAATAGCTGGCAGAACACTGAACTGCTGTTAGTAAAGAAGCACACTCAAGAATGCTCCTGTGTGATCCCAGCACCTGGATGGTCCAGGAAGAATACCCCTTCAAGTACTAGTGCTCCCCCAGTGCTCTGAGATCAGTAGAAGACCATGTCAGCCCCTTAGTCTTCACCATCCTCTTTCCTAGAGTGGAAAAGTTTGCATTAGAAGCTACGTTCTGGTGCATGCAATGAAGAAGAGCCATCCCTTCTTCAACATTGACATTTCTGTCATTATCCTCCCGGACTTCAAATCGAACTGGATCGGTAATAAAAGTAACACTGAGCTGCTACTCCGGTTTGTTTGTCGAGGCCGTCAACCAAATAGGTTCGCTCCGGATCAGACTCTCACCAGTAAATTCACTGGTGCCAAATTCTCCTCCCTTCGGAAGGTTCTTCACATTAGGAATTCTATTTGAAAGCCCGACCATCAGATTGACTTTAAACACTCACTGCCGTTTGGAAATTACTAAGACACAAGGTTGTCACTCTGCATGGAAGGCACCGACTAGAGCCATAGTAGCTTAAAGCCACTTGCATCAGATAAGGCCGAATGCCGACTGCGCTTGTTGAGGACCAACTTTGGGTAACCCAACGCCAACTGTGCTTGCTGAAGACTAACATCGGGTGACTTAACGCCGGCTGTGCTTGCCGAATTCTAATGCCAGGTGCATTTTGAAAGCCTAATGCCGGCTATGCCCTGTTTGAAGACATTTTTCATCACCATGGGTCCCCGATTTAGAATAAAATAGAGAAGCCGGTCAATAAATGCCTGACAAACAGTGAAAATTTTGACAGTCACAGAATGACCCTAGAATAGGTTAAGATCTTCATAAGGACTTCAAGACATCTCCTTCCAAGTTTTTTCACATTCCGACATATCTAAGTTAGTGCTGACTGAGGAACAATTTTGGCATAATCAACCTCTAGCGCCTATAACTGGAACCCTAATTTTGGAGTATCAAACGGCTGTGGGATGATCGCCATTGGACTCGGCATGGTTGAAAACCCTCAAGGGTCAAATTTCAACTTAAATAGACACTCCAGGAAGAAGTTATGGATAAAAGATCAAAATAGGAAGAGCCGCACACTATTCCTGTGTGGCCACCCTGCAAGTAATCACCATTAAAGGGGCAGTCACGAATAGTGAGTTGTGATACTCATATCTCACTCGTTCAAGGTTGGATTATGGTTTTTGTGAACGTGTTCGTCTTGTCAAGACGAGCGTTTTGATATGTGGCATGCCCTACGATGACGCTCGAGCACAAAGAAAAGCTAGAGAGAAGTTGCTGATCCGTGAAGAAAGTTGCAGGAAAATCAGCAGTGTCATGCCTTGTTTGAGCAGCTAAATCACGACGCTCGCAAAATTGATCGATGTGAAACCACCTGCATCGCGTCCGTAAGGTCCATGGTTATCACTGGTCCAAACCCCGTGCATGATGAACGATCAGATTTTGTACATGAAGCTGACGAAGTGATTGTAAATTCTAGCACTGGAATTCCAGATTTCAGTCAAAACTCCAAAGTTGCAAAATCCTCATCCGGACATGAAATCGAGTTGCGTTTCTTGCCCCGCTATCGTGACGGCATGCTCCATGTGATTTAGCAAAAAAATCACAGAAAAACATCAAGGAATGAGTAGATTATCGATTCGAAGTTTGCAAGATTCATTCAAATTTGAAGTCACATGATTGTGGCTTAAAAACACGATCTATGGCTCGAAGTTGGCATTAAATCGATCGTCATGTCGAGCCCTATAGGAAAACAATAATCTTTTGGATAAACATGTAGCAGGGCAACCCCGGATCACCCATGAAAGATCACGCACGTTCTAGGGCAACAGCAGGGACTGTTCTAAAATTTTCCCAATTGATAGGACGGGGCAAATTAGTTATTTTTCACCCTATTTTCTTATTTTATTTAATTCAATTAAATCTTAATTTTTCTATAATTAGGTTTAATTTTGATCAATCCACCCATGTTTGGGTAAAACTCTATATATATCACGTACTATCATTGTACAAGAACTGAAATTTTGCTTAATAAAATTTCCATCTCTTCTTATCATTGGGTCAAGTTTCGAGAGAGACAAGAAGGAGAGAGAAAATTTTAGGTCGGTACCACTGGGCTAAGGTAAATATTTTTCTCTCTCTTCTATTCTTCCCTCTCTTCTTCTCTCTCCTCTTCGCTTTCTTCTTCTTCATCTGAGTTTTTCTCAGAGGCTATGCGCGGCAGTGGCAGTGCCTTGCATGCCTCTTTCTTTCTTTCCCCCCCTCTTGTGGTTTCACAGGTCGTGCATGGCGATGGCAGCAGCATGTGCAAGCTTCTTTCTCCCTCTCTTCATTCATCTCTATCTCTTAGCGAGGTTCGCAGACGGCGTTGCTCATCGCCATCCGCAGGCATATCCTTGGTGTCCTGTGTAAGCGCAAGACGGCGATGCATATTGCCGCCTGCAGGGGTCTCACTTTGTTGCATGCCTATCGTAGACGACGATGCCTATAGCCGCAAGAGGTAATGCTGATATCCGTCTGTAGGTTTTTTTTGCGCGCTTGGTGCCTATCGACGAAGGGTTTCGACGAGTATTTGTCTTCGTGCCAGTCTGAGTTATCGTGCCCAGCTATCATGCTAGCCTCGTCCCCTTATCAAGTCCTCTTCTCTTTTCTATGTTTATTCAAACTTTCTTCTTCATCACCGTAACTTCTCATGAATGTGCATTGCCCTAAGACAAGGGTGGGTCCTTCGGCCCACTTGTGTTGAAAGTTAACCATGATTGTGTTGTGCAGAAAACAAGGAGATTGCAAGTCAAGGAAGACAATTCCGAACCAGTTGAAGCAGCTGGGGGGCTTTTTGTCGTGATCTAAGAGGGCACCCATGCGAGTTAGCCTGAGTAAGTTACGGACCCAGATGAGGTTGGTCCCCACCTCACATTCAAAATTCCTCTCTCACCAGTTGGGCACCTGCCCTTGCTCTGTGAATAAGGTTCCCGAGAGAGTGGTCTCGGGTCCCGGGTCTTCCAAACCAGAGACACATGTCACCCGATCACCTAGATCCAGGGAGGCGAGATCGAGGCACTTAACTAGCCTGCGCAACTCCACTGGGGACTTATTAACCCTTCGTCGGGTCGCTCTTGCTTGATTAACATCACCTTTTACTTTCTGCACTATATTTCATGACATTTAGGTTATTCAACCCGTTCATCTGAGTTAGCGATTTTCTCATCCCCGCACTCTTGACCGTCCTAAGGAAGCGAGCTTCTTAAGCCTCGTTCCCTACACTCCTCTTGAAATAGGACTCACAATCCGGCTCCCAAGTTCTTGCTTGGGTTGGTGTGAGAAGGGACTTGAAGGTCCCTAACTCCCCACTTCTTAGCCTTGGTGGACCCTCCACTATGGCCCTTCGCATTGTTGACACACATGCCACCACACACTGCACGCACCTTGCTACTGGCAAGTCCCTTGCCGGTCATATTGTTGAGGTACGCCGAAGGGCTGCCCTATCCGCTTTTGTCAAAGGCAAGCAGGTTGCCATCGCTCTTGAGAATTGTCGCAAGGCCACTCCCCATACTCATTAACCACCCTGAACTCCTATGCCCCGAGGCTCGACACACCGAGGCGAAGATCCTGCGGCCTCCACCTCTCGCACACACCTGAAGGTTCGTGGTCTGACCACTCAAGCCACACCTCGGGGAAACTTTCATGCTGTCTTGAGGTTGTATCCAAGGCTAGGCCTTCCTGAGTAGAACTTGGCACGCACCATGCATCTGCATCCTACAGCTCAGGGCAATGCTATTGCTGCGCTAGCTCGAGAACACGAGGGTCGACCACTTCGTCCTCCCTCTCAACACACACAACTTCACAATGTGAGAGATGAGCTCCCACTCTATCCCTCACAGACACGAGCTCGTAGGTCTCGACTTCCTAAGATCTAACCAGCAGATCGAGCCCGGGCTAACCCTTAAGTCACCTGGATGGCTAACTCCAAATGTACACATGCAGCAGCTTTATAGGTTCCTTCCCCATCCCAACTCAAGCAGAGCTGTGAACCAGTTCCTTCTTTTGTCGCTCTTCTTCTCCAGGCAACCACCTCGAGACCTGGTGCTCAAAGGTTTTCCCTAAGAGTACCATCTTGAGCCAGCCACCCCAGGTTAGCCATGCACTCAAACCTCACAAGGAAATTCGGTGCAAAGGCCTGACGGCAGATAGAAGCCTTCTGTGTCTAAGGCGGTAATCCAGATTGCTCTCTATCTTGAGACCTCATTCTCTACTCTAGCTGATAGACATAGCCCTCGCATGGTCAAGAAAGACGAGACAGTCCAAATCACAGGCTCAATTCTGAACTGAAGCTACTGCAGCCTCAAGATTAAACAGAAGAGGGGCATGTAGCTCATGACCAAAGAGGCCCTCAAGGCAGTAAAGGCTATCACTTTTGATGAC
The DNA here is from genome assembly GCF_000471905.2 of Amborella trichopoda. The sequence goes on from NW_006497279.1 coordinate 1,850,607, forward strand.
CTCCTGCCTCACAATCCCTACTTCCCTCTTCAGATTCCATAACTTGAGAGAGAAGTCCAAGATTGCTCGATGGTCACCGTCAGAACAAAAGACCGATATGTCAAGAAGTCATGATCCCAAGACTGTCAAGAAATGGTCCTCACACAGTCGGTGTACAAGGCTAGAGTCCAGTTGGGGCATGCTGAGCCCTACAAACCAACTTGCTGCATACGACTCGCCAACCTAGGCAGTCCACTACTTCCCCTCGCTCTGGCATTCTAGAAGAACTGGTTAGTGTCATGGTGATCAACGACCCAGAAGACGTCCTAGAAGAGCAGATGAATAGGTTCGAAGTAATGATGCAGTCCATTCTCGAAAAGATGGATCGCTTGGAGGCCTCCAAGCCCCCTGCTTCTTCTCCTTACCATGAAGCCAACTCCCATATTGAAGAGGACATAGCTCCAGGGCAAACTCCCCCACCGATTGTTTGAACACCTTTTTCTGCACCGTGGTCCCTGATATGGAATAAAGAGGAAGCAGGTTAATAAAGCGTCAACATACAGTGAAAATTTTGGCAGCCTCAAAATGGCCCCAGAACTGATCAAAATCTTCGTAGAACTTCAAAAGGCTAGCTGCCAAGTTTCATCGCAATCAGACATATTTAAGGCAGTGAATACAAAGAAACAATTTTGGAAAAATCGACCTTTAGCAACTTGAAATGGACCCTGTAACTAGAATTATATTTTTAGTGCGTCAAACAACTGTAGGACCACCTCCATTGGCTTCGACATGGTAAAAAACCCATATGGGTTAAGTTTTGGCTTAATCAGGCACTCCAAGACAAAGTTATGGGTAGAATATAAAAAAGGCGTAGACCACACACTATTCCCGTGGGGCCACCCTACACTAAAACACCATTAAAGGTGGATATTTTTACAGTCACAAGAAATGAATTTCAGGGCCTATATCTCACTCATTCTAAGTAGGATCACACTCAAATTTTGTGATCATGTTCTTCTCATTGAGGCGAGCGTTTTGATAGGTGGTACGCCCCGTGACGATGCTTGATCAGGGAGAAAACCTAGAGAGAAGTTGCTAAGCTGTGAAGAAAATTGCAGAAACATCATCAGCAGCACCCCTCGTTCAAGCGGCCAAATCACAACACTTGCGTACCCGATCGATGTCAAACCAATCGCATTTTATGCATAAGCTCCAAGGAAATCTTTAGTCTGAACCCCACGCACGATGAACGGTTGGATATCACACATGGAGGTGTCAAAGCGGCTATAAATTTCGGCCACTGGATTGCAAGATTCTGACAAAAAACTCAAGATGACGAAATCTTTATCTGGACACGAAATTGAGTTATGTTTGTTACAACGTGATCGTGACGGCATGCTCAGTGCACTACATCAAAGAAATCATGGAAAAACGTCAAGGAATGAGTGTAATATCAATTCAAATTTTTCAAGATTCATCCAAAATTCAAGTCTCATGATCATGTCTTAAAAACATGATTCACGACTCGAAGTTGGTCTCAAACTGATCGCCATGCCGAGCTCTACAAGAAAATAATCATATTTCGATCAAATGGGCATCAGAGCAACCCCGGATCAGTCATGGAAGATCATGAAAGTTCTCGGGCAGCAATAGGGACTTTTCTAAATTCTACACATTGTTAGGCAGGAGCAAAACAATCATTTTTCCCCCATTTTTAGAATTTATTTTAATTCAATTAAATTATAATTATCTCCAATTTTAGGTAATTTTTGGGCGTCCACCCATGTTTGGGCCCAATTCTATATAAACATGCAAGGCCAAATTGTAAAAAAAAGGAGAGACACAATTCTTCAACATTCAATAAAGACTTGAATTCTTGCTTGAGTCTGTGCGTGTGTCTTGAAGAGAGAGAGAGGAGAGAGACGAAAAGGGCCAGCTCGATGAGGTAATTTTCTCTCTCCTTCCCTCTTTTTCTATCTTTTTTTCATCTCTATCTCTCTTTATCTCTCCTCTTTTTAATCTCTACCTCTCTCTCCTCTCCTCTTTCTCTCTCCTCTTTTCTCATCTCTATCTCTCTTTCTCCCTTTTCTTTTCTCATCTCTATCTCTCTCCTCTTTTTTCCCTCCTTACCTCTTTCTCTCTCCTCACCTCTTTCTCTCTCTTCTTTTCTCATCTCTATCTCTCTCTTTTTTTCTCATCTTTATCTCTCTCTCCTCTTTTATCTCTATCTCTCTTTCCCTCTCCTTTTTCCTCATCTCTTTCTTTCTCTCTCCTCTTTTCATCTTTATCTCTCTCTTCCTCCTCTAGTCTATCATGTCTCTATTTACCTGCTTCTCTTTCTCCATTCACGTGTGGCGGACCTATCGCCTGGTGTGATGCCTTCCTGCCCTTGAGATATGAACAATGAGCCAGGCCTTAGCCCGAGTGGCACAAGCCTAGCCCCGCTTGAGTTCTCTTTCTCTTTATTCTCTTATGTCACAATGGTGCAAGCCTAGCGCTGCCTGACCTCTCTTTCCCTTCTCTCTCTCTTATCCCAGATGGCACAATTCCATCGTTGTCTGTGCTTTCACTCTCTCATTTCTTCTGTCTCAGATGGTGAAGCCTCAGTGTCTCTTGAGTTTTCTCATTTCTTCTGTCTCAGACGGCGAAGCCTCAACGCCGCTTAAGTTTTCTCATTTCTTCTGTCACAGCCAGCGCAAGCCTAGCACTGCCTGGGTTTCTTTCTTTCTTTCTTCTCTTATGTCCTAGCAAACGCAAGCCTAGCGCTGCCTTCGTTTTCTCTCTATCTTCTTTTTTGTCTCAGCTGGTGCAAGCCTAGCACCGCCTGGGTTCTTTCTCTTTCTTCTCTTATGTCCCAGCTGGCACAAGCCTCGCGCCGCTTGGGTTCTCTCTCTTTCTTTACTATTGTCATAGTCGATGCAAGCCTAGCGTTGCTTAGGTTCTGTCTCTTTTTTCTCTGCTGTCACAGCCGGCGCAAGCCGAGTGCCGCCTGGGTTTTCTTTCTTTCTTCTCTTCTATCACAACCGGTGCAAGCCTATCGCCGCCTGTGTTTCTATCTTCTTCTCTTCTTTCACAGCTGTCAAAAGCCATCGCCATCTTAGTTTTCTCTCTCCTTTTCCTTTCCTTTCATTTTCTCTCCTCTTCTCATTTCATGGTTTTCTCTCCTACTCTGTTTCTTCTTCTCTTTTATATTCTTCTCTTCTTCTTTCTCTCTTTTTCCTCTCTGTTCTTTTTCTTTCTTTCTTTTACTCTCTCGTTTGATCAAGAAGGATTGAGACTAGCCTTAAATGGTAGTCCTCTCATTTAGCTGTAATGTTGTTGTGCCGGTCATAGTTACTGTGCCGGCTTTACTGCCATGACAGACAAGCCATTGTGTCTAGCTAGTCGGTAGTGGTATAGTCATCTAGTATTAACTTTGTTTAGCCGGTCTGAGCTACCGAAGCCCATTTTACTACCACGACAGGTCGATTACCTACTAATCACATCACTGTGTTGGTCTTACCACTCCATCAAATTCTTCTCACCCCAATCTTCATCATCTCATTCTTCCTCTTTTGGAATGTGCATGCCTGTGTACATTTACCCAAAGGTAAGGTGGGGTCCCTTGACCCAATTGTCTTATAACATTTGCCATGTGTGTATGACTGCAGAATTTGGAGAATACAGGCCAAGGGAGGCGATTCCAAACCAGTTTTACACTTGGGGGCTTTCTTCGTGGTCTAAGAGGGCGCCCGCACGAGCCAGCCCGAGTAAGTCCCGAACCCACCTTAAATTCCTCTCTCATCGGTTGGTCCTCCTGCCCTTGTTTTTTAGTAAGGTTCTCGAGAGAGCAATCTCAAGTCTCTTGTTTTCCTGAAACTCAAGATGCATGTCGCCAGATCACCGATCGTGCTTGTTTGGCTAAGTTTCTCCTTTTATTTTATGTATTTACACTTATGGCTTCTGGGTTCTGTAACCAATTCATTTGGATTGAGGATTTATTTTCCCTACATTCATGAGTGTCCCCAGGGAACAAGTTCCTCGAACTTCGTTCCCATTCCTCCTTTTGAGCAACGACCCCATGTTTAGCTCCCAAGGCTTAACTTGGATTAGTGTGAGGAGGGATTTAAAGGTCCCTAACTCCCCATCTCCTAGCTCTGATGGAACATCCGCGAAGACCCCTTGCATTGACAGCACTTCTGTTGCCGCACATAGCACGCACCTTGCCATTGACAAGTCATTTGTAGGTCGTATTGCCGAGGTACATTGGAAAGCTTCCCAGTCCTTTGCTACGAAAGGTAAACAAGTTGCCATTGCTTTTGTGGGTCGCCACAAGGCTACCCCCCACATTATTGCACCACCACGAGTCTCTCTCCCTAGAGGCTCAACACATCGAGATGGAGACCCTGCGGCCTCCACCTCTTGTACACACCATAAGGCTCGTAGGTCATCCACTTGAGCCACACCTCGAGGCAACCCTTATGCTTCCTCAAGTCAGTATCCAAGATCAGCTGGGTTCTGTACACGTTGTTCATATGCATCCCACTGCTCGGGGCAACGCCATCATTGCACCAACCCAAGTACACAAGAGGCGACCTTCTCGCCCTCCTACCCAGCACACACTGACACACCTTGTAAGGGGTAGGCCTCCACCTGTTCTCTTACAAACACTTGCTGGCAGTTCATGGCCTCCTAAGGCCAGACCACTTGCTAGAGCCCACGCTAACCCCCCAGGTCATCCGTGACCCTTCTTCATGGGGCGTACATGCGTCTTTGCCACAGACATCCCCTCGCCCTGGACTCAGGTGTCCTCGTGAGTCAACACAGTTGTTGCCTGCTCCTCATTCTTCAAGCAAGCACCTCCAGCCTTGGTACTCTAAGACCTTCCCCAAGAGTACCATCCTGAACTAGCCTTGTCATTTCGGTCGTGTCTCTAGAGCTCATAAGAGAGCTCAGGGCAAAGATTTGATGGAAGATCAAGTCCTTCATCCTCCCTGGCCTAGGACGACTCCAGTCCCTGTTCCTCATCCTTTACCACACCTGATGGAGTTAGCTTTCTCTCGTGTAAGAAGGGCTGATCAGCCGCAGTCCCAATCACAGTTTTGGCACGAGGTCCTTCAAAACCTCAAAGCTAAATGTGATAGAGGTCTGCGAATTCTGACCAAGTAACCAAGACGGCCAGGGCAACCAGCTCTGATGACTCTCTTCGCCTGAATCCCTTCTACCCTCTTCAGATGTCGAAGTCTAAATAAGAAGTACATGCTCCCTGCACGGTGGTTAGTGTCGTAAAAGATGACCCAACCACTCAACAGCCACGGTCCCAAGACCGTCGAGAATCAGTCCTCACGCTATCGGCATATAAGAATCGAGTCCAGTCGGGGCATGCGACTCATCAAGTTCGCAAGCCCTCAACTGCAACTAAGGCTGACCTCCCTAGAGAAATAGTCAGCGTAATGGTTATAAACAAACTTGACTCATATGAAAATCGCATGAACAAGTTCGAAGATATGGTGCGCGCAATGATGGAGAAGATTGATCGTATAAATGCCGCACGACAAGCAGCTAACCATGAGGTCAATTCCCACTTCTCAGATGGTGCACCTTTATGGCAGCCCCTTCCCTCTACCTCACAGAACAATTCTATCCCTCACCCTGTCTCACATATTATAAGAAAGGGAAGTTTCCCTATTCAATGAAACCACGCCCTGAAACCAGCATATCGCCCACTTCCAAGCAGCGTGCCGAGAAACAACAATTGATGGGAGACTCTTTCTCCATCAGTTTGTTGAAACCCTTGATGGCCCAGCCTTTTAGTGGGATGCTCAACTTCCCCCAAACTCTTTGCATACTTGGGAGGAAATGGAGAAACTCTTCCACTAACGCTTCTAGGAGGTCGAGAGAGAGGTTCAAACCATTGAACTTCTCACTCTGACCCAAGACCCTGATGAGCATGTGGACCAGTTCATATCAAGATTAATAAATTTAGCTGATTGCCATCCCAATCCCTTGCCTGAGAAGGAAGTAGTTCAAACTAGTGTGCAGAACATGCAACCTGAAATTTCTCTACATGTTGAGGCCTCCAATCAGAGCTGATCTCTAAATTAGTCCACATAGATAGCCTATCATGTCAGCATGATGGGTCATGATAAACGCCTGCAAGCTCGGGAAACAACCGGGGCAATGGTAGCTCTCGGATTAACCCCCGAGGGTAATCAACAAAAAGGATTGATCAGTGCGGCTGTCATGGTCACTGATCCAAAGAAGGCTCCCTCCCAAACTTTGGACCTCTCCAAGGGCGTCAGCACAACAAAGACAACACCCTAGGCAGGCAAGCAACAACAGTCAAACAACTGAGTTCCCCACCTGCAAACCTTAACCGGGAAGATTATTGAACCGGGCATAGGAATAAGGTCTCCCTTTGAGAAGGAATGGCTCTCTGTGCTATTTTGATTATTGTTGGAATAGAACATGATTCAGCTTTCAGAGACCAAGTTCCCTGAGCAAGCTGAGCTCGATGCTCAAGTGAATTACTGTGCTTACCATAGAAGGATCAATCACCCCATAGATGATTTCTTCATGCGAAAGGATATCAACGAGGCCCTGATTCAGAAGGGTCTGATAAAGCTTAAGGAACTCAAGAAGGCATTTGGGGCATCATATGCCTCTCACATAGTGACCGTCGATGAAAAAGACGGTGCGCTTTATATCCTTCGAGCCTTCTTTTCCATCATGCTTCAAGAAGGTCTTATCACACCGAAACCGGCTAGACAGCCCCGACGCCTTTCCTGGAAAACTAAAGACCGTTGGTGTCCATACCACTAGCTATGGCGCCACTACCTGTGGGAATGCAACAGTTTCCATAATATACTCGCAAAGAAAATACGGGAATGTCTGGAGTCTTATGACATCCCAATAAGTGCTCCCCAAGTCACTTCTCCATTGGTGTAAGAGGACCTCCCAACACAAGACTCGCAAAATAATGATTTAGAACCTTCTGAACCCTCGGCTTCCCAGCCATGGATAGTCCACCATGGGCGAAGCAGACTCAAGTCTTTAAGGAGAGAAGCAGTTCACCAAGCTACGGCTGTTCACAAGCCGAGCGAGATAAATCAAGCACCACCTCAGAAAATCGGAAGGAGAAGGGCACGAAGGATTGTTCGCCATAGAAACAAGATGGCTCGACCTCCAGTTGAGCAGGAATTTCTCAGGCCCCTTTTCCCACTACCAACCTTATTGAATTTCATCCCTAGCATGATCCTCCTTCCTAATCCCATCAAGAGGACATCCCCGAGTCATATTCTCCTAAGATCACGTCCAATGAGGGTGACGATGTTAAAAGCACTCCCCAATGGTCTAAGCAAGGGAAAGACCTAGAAGACCCCCTGCACACGTCCAATTCTGGTGATGATGTAAAAAGCTGCCCAGATCAATCTAATGAGGGGAACGACCTTAAAAGTCCCCCACTTTCTAACCTTTCTCGTCCTTCTTCTTTTGCTTCTCCTCCTTCCTCTTCTATGTCTCCTACGAGTACAACCTTGCAATGTCCCGACTTCAAGGCCCTTGATCGAGAATTCGAAGGGATCAACATAAGTAGGATGGAACAGAGGCGGCTGAGAAAGACGTTAGCCCAGGCAGCTGGATTCTTAACAGTTGCTGATGTTCTGACAACTAAAGCCAAAGCAGAGCCACCTTCTTCAAGGAAGCACAAAAAGTCAAAGCCAAAGAAGCCCTAGTGGCCCCCTGAGCCCGATTTCGAACAGAGACTAAGAGAATCAAGAGGGCAGAGCTTCTATTCTCAAGAGGCTTGACATCCAAGTCTATGCAGTACCAGCCAGCGCGGGGCAAACGCTGCAGACACCCGTGCAAAGTCCATGTGACACTTCTTTTACCACAATCGTCGAATCTCAAATCTCCTTTAACTTTCAAGACAAGCTCCTACAGCCTTATAGACTTTCGATGTTTTAGGTTGACCCTTCTATTCCTTGGTTCGAGAAAGGAGTAGAAGTCATGACCTACCCTGGAGCTATGTCAGAGGCAGAGATGTTCGGATCATGGGTCTCTACACTTCAGGTTGATGAAAAGACCTCTGAAAGCAACGAGGAGGAGTTCCAAGAGGCCTCAAAAGAATGGGAAGAAGGCAGTCAAGCCCCAAATGATGAGCTCGAGAAAATAAATCTTTGAGACGAAACTGACCCCAGGCCTACTTTTATTGCAGCGAATATGTCTCCAGAAGAGAAAAGAGATGTCACTACTTTCTTGCAAGCAAACTGAGATCTCTTTGCCTAACATTATCATGAGATGCTTGGTTTAGACCCTCAAGTTACCATTCATCATCTTGGCATTGATCCAACTGTCAAACCTGTTAAATAAAAATCAAGAAGGTTTAGGCCAGACCTTGAAATGCAAATAGATGCCGAGGTGACCAAACTTAGACAAGCAGGCTTCATTCGTGAAGTCAAGTACTCGAAATGGCTAGGAAATGTTGTTCTAGTCAAGAAGAATGGTCAGATTAGGGTTTGCATTGACTTTCGTGACTTGAATACTGCTTTTCCTAAGGATGACTCTCCACTGCCATTCATCGAAATTCTCATCGATTATATGGCTCACTATCCTTCATGGATGGGTACTCTGGATATAATTAGATACAGATGGCTCCCGAAGATGAGAAAGCCACTGCATTCTTAACTCCAAAAGGGGTCTTCTGCTACACAATGATGCCTTTTGGATTGAAGAATGCTGACGCCATATATCATAAAGCAATTACGACCATCTTCTGAGATATGATGCACAAAGAGGTGGAGTGTTACGTAGATGACTTGGTGGTAAAATCTGAAGAGAAGGATGCTCACATGAGAGACCTTGAAAAGGTATTCGAACACTACGCTTTCATCAACTTAAAATGAACCCACTGAAATGCGCTTTTGGCGTGCGTTCGAGAGAGTTCTTGGGGTTTGTTCTTAGACATCAAGGACTTGAAGTTGAGCCAGTCAAGATCAAGGAAATCCAAGAAATGCTGTCACCAACCACATTGTGAGAGCTACGCTCTCTTCAAGGGCAGCTGGCTTATATCCGCAAGTTCATCTCAAATCTCCCAGGTCGCTGTAAACCCTTTAAACACCTGTTAAATAAGGATACTCCATTCATCTCGGATGAAGCATGTCAGGTAGCCCTTGATGACATCAAGTAATATTTACAACCCTCCAGTGTTCTCTACACTAGTGTTGGGGAAACCTCTCATACTATACATGACCGCTCTGGACGAGTCACTTGGGGCATTGTTGGCACAAAATAATAACTAAGGAAAAGAAGAAACGACACTGTATTATATCAGCCACAAGATGCAAGGAGCCAAGAAGAATTATCCCCCTATAGAGAAGTTGTGCTTGGCCCTAATCTTTGCAGTACAAAAGCTCCGTCACTACTTGCTTGGTCATGAAGTGAAACTCATATCAAAAGCAAATCTTGTGAAATTTCTCATGACACGTCCATGCTTATCAGGACGCCTTACTAAGTGGGCATTATTGCTGATTGAATTCGACATCACGTATGTCCAACAAAAGGCCATCAAGGGCCAAGCCCTAGTCAATTTTCTCGCAAAACACCCTGTACCGTGGAATCTCCTTTATCAAGTGATCTCCCTGATGAAGAAGTATTCTGTACAGAGCTTCCTCATGCATGGGAATTGTACTTCGATGAAGCCTTCCAATCAGACCATGGAGGTGCTGGAGTGGTATTCCAAACCCCAAAAGGAGGAGTATTGCCATTTTCTTTCTCTCTCGTCGAGGCCGGTTCTCATAACAAGGCAGAATATCAGGCCCTTATAATTGGGTTAGAGATAGCATTCGACCTAGACTTGGAGCAGCACAAGATCTATGGCGACTCTGAGTTGGTTATTCGACAGCTCAAAGGGATCTATGACGTGAGAAAAAAACACTCTCAAGCCTTATTACGATACTGCCAAATCCTATATGGCCCAGTTTGAGGATGTATCCTTGAGTCACATCCCTAGGAGGCTAAACTCGTAGGCTGACGCACTTGCAAAACTCGAGGCTACAATTCAATTATCCTCATCAAGACCCATGCTTGTCTGGGTGGCAGAGTGGAGGTACGTTGAACTAAGAATCGAGGAAGACACAGATGATGAGAGAAATATCTTCCTCGAATGTCGTCATTATCCATTCGGAGCGCTTCTATCAGCTAAAAAAGTAATTAGGACTGAATAAGAAATGGAACAGGTTAAGAAGCTAAAGTTCGAAACCACGAACCGGAGTTCTTCGACCCAATATGCACGGAAGTCAAGCAGGTAGAAGATTGGAGCGAGCCCATCACTAGTTTCCTAAAACATGGCAGGCTTCCAGAAGATCGTGTCGAACGCAATGAATGGGGTATCTTTCTTGAGTAGTTTATTAAACGGAGCGCACTTGTCTACTAGTTGTGAGATGAAACGCCTTATGACTTGTATGCGACCTTGCAGCCCACGAATTTCTCTGATGTTTCGGGGAGAGGGCATTTCAGTGATGGCTCCTATTTGGATGGGTCCATCTCATTGCCTCTTTGGCTTACTATAAAGCCTAGTGATTTGTCAAATTCAACCCCAAAGGCACATTTTTGCGGATTGAGTTTGAGTTGATGTTTCCGGAGCCTTTCAAAAATGGTTCTCAGGTTCGTGAGATGATTAGGCCTAGTCTTCGATTGACCAGAATATCGTCGACATAGTCTTCCATGATGGTGTGCATTAATTCATGGAAGATGCTAGTCATTACCTGTTGATAAGTTGCCCCTGCATTTTTGAGGCCGAAGGGCGTGACTTTGTAGCAGTAAGTTCCTCAATACGTTATGAACCAAGTCTTGGTCTGGTCTTCTTCTGCTATGAAGATCTGGTTGTAACCTGAGAAGCCGTCTATGAATGACAACATCTCATGCTCCGTAGTGTTGTCGACCAAGGCATCTATTTTTGGTAATGGAAAATTGTCCTTTGGGCATGCCTTATTGAGGTCTCTGTAATCAACACACACTCGGATCCTCCCGTCTTTCTTGGGTACGACCACTATGTTGGCCAACCATTATGAGTAATCGACAAGGGTAATGAACTTTGCTTTGAGCAGCTTGTTGATTTCTTCTTTAATTTTGAGCTCAAGGTGGGTCTTCTGATGTCAAAGTTTCTTCCTTACAGGCTTGGCCCCTTCATTGAATATTAGGTGATGTTGCACCAATGTGGTTTCTAACCCTGACAAATAATCGTATGACCAGATGAAGACATCATGATATTCCTTGAGAAAGTTTCCCGCTCCTCAAGAGATATGGAGGTTCCAATCTAGGTTTATGTCGATCGTCTCTTCGATGATAGCCATTAGGTCACCATTGAACCTCTTCTTGAATTGCTCAACATGGGAAGTGAGTTCCCCAGGTTGAGGGATTTCTTCAGACACTTGGCTCTCTTGATCTTCGTCTTGGTCATCCAATTCTTCATCTTAGGTATTGTGCACCATTATCGGGCTATCTTGAGTGTTCGCCATTTTTTAAAATTCTTTTTCATTATTATCAGTTTTGTCATGTTTTGATTTTGTTTTTTAAATAACACAAGAGGTGTCCCTTATGGGACTCACGAGAGAAATTTGGGGACTAGATGCGTAGGGTGGTTAGATGGCCACCCTGCGCCTACCTATTTTTTGGCATCGAGACTTGAAGGTGTCATTGGTATGCTTCTAGCGATTCTCTAGATAGGGGAGTGATTGACCGATTCCGCTCCTGGGTTTGAATCGGTGGATGTGCACACTTGGCAGTGTTAGAGCCGATTGTGCATACCTTCAAATCCCAGTCAACAAAAAGGTCCTCAATTCTCAGTTCTTGTGTGTGCTGAGATGTGGAAGAAGAGTTATTCCCCGTTGAAGATTCAAGGATCACCTTAAACGGTTTTGAAGGACGAGCATCGAGAGGGTTGAGGTTTTAAATGCCTCCAAATACAATGCCCGGATAGCTTGAAGGCTTCACCCGGCTTTGCAATAAGGTGAGAGAACACCCGAGACCTCTTCGATCTTCGTTTTCAGTTTTGGCTTCAAATGATTCAGAAATTGCCTTCGTTACACCTTGAACTTGATTTCCCAAGCCTTGGGAGAAGAGCATGTGCCTAGCTTCGAGGGACCCGAAACCATATCAATGTTGACATTGGATAATTTCATCCATCAATGCAGAAGTTTGTAAAATTTGAGGAATAGGGTCACCGGCCTCTAGGCGTAAGGTGGCACAATCGGCTTGCTCGAAGGAAGCGAGCAGGATTTCTACGAGCTCGACTCCTACAGCTAGCTTCTCATTATGTATACTAGGATTGAGAAATGCAGGGGGTTCAGTACATACCTTTGCGACGCCATTTTCAGTTGGAAATTTTAGGCATTGAGGGAGTGTAGAGACAACCACGAGGTTTTTATGCAGCCATGGTCTTCCTAACAGCATGTTGAAAGAAGGTTTTATGTCCAAGACATAAAATTTTATCACTTGGACAGTAGGGCCGATCTTGAGTATGAGAGGCAGTATGCTTTCAACTTGTCTTTTGGTTCCATAATATGCAGCGATAGTTAGTTGGCAAGGCTCGAATTCATCTAGGCTTTTGCTTATCTGCTTCACTATTTTCATAAGGCATATGTTTAAGGATGCCCCATTATCAACAAGTGCTCGTATCTCATATCCTTGCATGAAGACGGTGATGTGCAGAGGTTGGACGTGAAATTGGTTGAAGCTGGCTGAGATGTCATCGTCTGTGAACACGATTGGTGTTGGTGTCAAGAACTGGTTGATCATTCCGCACAACTCATCCGACTGTGTATTGGTCAGGATGTGTATCTTGGCAAGGATCTTCTCGATGTGGGCTCTATGTGCTGGTCAATTGGTAAGTAGCTCCAAGATGGAGATTTGAGCTTGGATCTTCCCGAGATGAGCTGGTAGATCGTAGGTGGTTGCAAAGCCTTGACTAGTTGTTTGGTTTTTAAGGTCTTTCTCATTCTTTCATCGAGAGTATCAGCCATTAATTGAATGGGTTTGAACACTCGGCCTCTTCGGGTTAAGGAGTCGACCTCGCCAGCCCTAGCAAGAGTAATGAGAGACTTTGGGGTGTTGAACCCTTGTTGGGAAGATGACGAATTTTCATTGACCATATCAATCACTAGTGTGTCATCTTCATCTTATCAGTCCTATTTGGGAAGGTTATTGAGGTTTGGATATGAAGGGCTTCCTCTTAAGAGGCTCAAAAGATCTTCTTCGGGTTCTTGAAAGTGATGATCACAACTCAATATGAACTGACTAGGATCCTCTTCTTCGTCTCCACACTCAATCATGTGAATGACAACATTATCTTTTGAGTTGTCTTAAGCTCTCGGCTTTTTGGTCGTTGTGACAATATTTTTAAGGAGAGGATTTGTGAAGATACTTATCTTTTGATTAGGCTCTTCGACAGGTTGATTTCTACGTGCGACAGTGATGCCCCCCCTATTGATTAACCCTTGAATCACCCGTTTCAAATATATGCAGTTTTGAGTATCATGAGCATGGCTTTGATACCATTTGCACCACTTGCTCTTATCCGTGACTTAAAAAGGTGATTTAGATGGTGGTGGGAGATAAATCATATTCTTAGCCAAGAGTAACTCCAACACTTTTTCTCATGGGTCTTTGAGAGGGGTGAAATTATCCTCTCACCTTTGGTTATTATTTTGAGCGTTGGCTCTAGGCTGACTCCTTTGGTTTTGATTTTGATTGTCGCGTTGAGCAGCTGAACCTTGGGTCGATCCATTAACGACGATCTCATTAACTTAACAGAAAGCATCCCCCTTGTTTTTATTCTTATGTTAGGGAGCTGTTATCAGCTTGGTGCTGATGGGTGTCCCTCTGGCCCTTTAATGTCGCACCACCTGTTCGATCATGGAGTCAAAAGAGTGGGGGATAAGACCTTAGCTAAAGAAGGTCATGTACTCGAGAGCAGCATTCTCTAAGACTATGGAGATCTTGACTGGTTCAGTAAGTGGACATTTTATGACCCGCATTGCCGCCTCGTGGAATCGACCGATGAAACCCTCATAGGATTCTCCTGGGTTTTGTTTTGTTGCACTGAGTTAGCCTTGGGAGAGAGGTCTTGGTGTCAACTGGCAGTAGTGAGAGAGGATAGGTTGAACATTTCGTCTGGAGTGATGTGTGGTCAAGCAGACATTGTTCTTCGATGCCAGTTCAAGGCCTCACCGGTTAATGTTTGTGAAAAGATGACCTTCAGATGGTTAGGTCTGTCTTGCAAAGCTCGAATGGAGAGGAGGTATGCGTTAACGTGAGTATCTGGATCGCGCTTCCCATTGAACTTGTTTCTAAATTATGGGACGAAAAATCCCAAGGGAAGGTCTTCCATGCCTCCAAGGGTCTCATGAACATAGGCCTTCGTGTGTAGAATTTCATGCATACCCATTCTTACAAACATATTTTGCATTGCTTTTAAGGTGCCTCCTTGTTGAGTATTTGGCATGGCAGTAGGCCCACCGGTCGGTGGGTTACCAAACGTAGACTGATAAATTGAAACTTGGGGTATATGTTGGCCTGCATGGGCCTAAGATTGATGAGCCGCAGTCTCTGGGGCAGTCTGATACATTGGTGCCAGAGGGGCATACTGACCCATAGATGTCACCATCGGTTGCAGAAATTGCACGGTTTGTTGGACCGGATGAACCAAAGGGACCGATTGAAGAATCTGCTGACTCGACTGTGGTATCTATACCACTAACTTGATATGGGATCGACCCGTAAGTTGGGGCATGAACAGTGTAACCTAAGTCAACAAGACTTTTGAGGGCATCTTGGACGCCTATCTCCCCTAAGGGTCGCTTTGAGTCGACACTTCTGCTTCGTACAGTGTTCAGGACATCATGAGCTATACTATGGAGGCTCGAGGTTGGGTTAGATCCCCTAAACTTAGGTGGGTCTTGGTTTTGAGATCGTTGCACCTCAGAGTTATCTTGGTTTGAGTTACGGGAATTGGCTTTAGATGTTGCATGAATTTCTTCTCTCACTCGACTTCTACTTTGGTTGCCTAAAATCCCTTGTAGGACGATGCCTGGTCGGACTCCCTGACTATTCAAGGTTTTTCGGGCGTAGCTGTTTTTTCGGGCCATACAGATCTCAAGATTAGGAGTTGATTCTTGGGACTCTGCCTGCATGGGCCTAATATTGATGAGCCGCAGTCTCTGGGGCAGTCTGATACATTGGTGCCAGAGGGGCATACTGACCCATAGGTGTCACCATCGGTTGCAGAAATTGCACGGTTTGTTGGACCGGATGAACCAAAGGGACCGATTGAAGAATCTGCTGACTCGACTGTGGTATCTATACCACTAACTTGATATGGGATCGACCCCTAAGTTGGGGCATGAACAGTGTAACCTAAGTCAACAAGACTTTTGAGGGCATCTTGGACGCCTATCTCCCCTAAGGGTCGCTTTGAGTCGACACTTCTGCTTCGTACAGTGTTCAGGACATCATGAGCTATACTATGGAGGCTCGAGGTTGGGTTAGATCCCCTAGACTTAGGTGGGTCTTGGTTTTGAGATCGTTGCACCTCAGAGTTATCTTGGTTTGAGTTACGGGAATTGGCTTTAGATGTTGCATGAATTTCTTCTCTCACTCGACTTCTACTTTGGTTGCCTAAAATCCCTTGTAGGACGATGCCTGGTCGGACTCCCTGACTATTCAAGGTTTTTCGGGCGGAGCTGGTTTTTCGGGCCATACAGATCTCAAGATTAGGAGTTGATTCTTGGGACTCAGCCTCTAATTGAAGACTTGGGCATTGGATAATGGATTGTCCTGAGGTCTGTCGATAACTCCAAGGGATTGCAGCATACTGGTCCCAAAGTTTGAGCAGGTTAGGCTTCAAGTCGGCCGTGGAGCAGTCATCATGGTCACCATAAGGGATTGACATGGTGATTTCTTTTGGCTTGGTTCTAAAATCTAGACTTAGGTAAGATGTAAACACGATGACTTAGAGCAAACCTAGCCTGACACTAGGGGCAAAAACCTTAGTTAAGACCCAGGCTAAGACTAGATTGGAACCTAGACTTACTAGACTCAATGGATTTTGATTAAGACCCTGAAATAGGGTAAGCTTAGTCTAGCTCTAGAGGAAACTCTTAAGCTTAGACCTATGCTAGAACCTAGACTAAGATTTAGACTAGATGGTGCACGAGTCTCGGCTCAGACCAAGAGTGGGTCTAGGTTTGGAGGGGTAAGCAACCCTTGTAATTTTTTTTTAATTATTATCTTTTTAGTTTTGATGAAACACAGTTAAAATAAGCATGGTGAAAGCAGGGAAAATATGATTTCAGTGAAAATTAACAAACTAAAATAAAATCAAAAAGGCAGAAACATACATATCTATCTTAAGAACAATATTTTTTTAATTTTTTTTTGGTCAAAAATTGGTCAACAGTGAGCCAAAAATCCCTGGAATGGTCCTGTGGGGTCCCAGAATTTTTCTGGGATACTTGAAGTTTGGTGTCACCCAGGCGGCACTAGTGTTGTCGCCCTTGCAAGGTGGGTGACACGGCTGGTGTCACCCAAAAACTTATTTTGTTTTTTTGTTTTTATATATTTTTATCTTATTAATCTTGATGAAATAAGACTACTTTAAACTTGGAAGAAGCAGGAAAAAAAAATATTTATGATGAAATAAATTAAAATAAATTAAAATAAATTAAAATAAATTAAAATAGAAAAGCTAAGATTGAACTAAAAAATATTGTTTTTGTATTTTTAAAAATTTTATTTTGATCTTAATTTTTTTGTGCAATCACAAAAGAGTCCCTAGAATAGATACACAAAGTTCCAGAGGTTTCTGAGACCTTTGAATTTGGGCGACACTGGGAGTGTCGCCCAGAAAAAGCAGGGTTTCAGGATTCTGGTCACAGCTGACTTTTGGGACACATTTTGTGATTGAAAACAGTGCAAAACAGTGAATAAAAATCATATTTTGAAGCTTGGATCAAGCTCAAAATAGTCCCACAGTGGGCACCAAACTGTTTACGATGAAAATCTAACAGATCTTCTGATGAAGATCTCTCGAATTTTAACAACTTAAACTAATTAAAAGATGTAAGTAAAGTGGTAGAGAAAGTGAGACAAATCAAATTTAGATCTGAGGCCAGATTTTTCGAGAAAC
>NW_006497279.1:1868157-1886170 GCF_000471905.2 Amborella trichopoda
TCAAAAATAAAATAAAGAAGAAAAACCGTAAAAATAAGAAGAAAGAGAGAGGAAGAAATATTACCAAACTGGGCCGAATGGCCTAGGATTTTTGAGCCTTCGAGGGCTCGCCCGTATCAGAACCGGTCGTCTTTGCCTCTCTGATTCGGATGTTGACCAGCAGATATCTGGTGCAAAGGATTAGATCTAGGGTTGTTGTGCCCTAATTCTAATTTTGATATAGGGTTTTTGTGCCCTAGGTCTAGGTCTAGGTCTATTCAATCTTGGGGGTTAGGACTTCGGGAGGCTAGGGTTTCTATCTTCTTTAGGGTTTTCAATCTAGAGATTTTTCTAAAGCTGTCAGTCTTTCTCGGGATCTGGAGGAGAATTTCTTTAGTTTTTTAAGGGTTTTGTGATCTCCAGAGGTTGAATATGAATTCTGAGATTTTCTTTAATTTTTTTAGATTTTTCCTAAAGTTTTAGAAATTTTATAAGTGTTTTTCCTATTTTTGGGTAATTTTCTTATGTTTGGAAATTTCTAAAGTTATTTTTGTCATTTTTTTATCTATGTTTGGGTTAAAGAGAGGGGGTATTTATAAGATTCAATTGGTGATTTTTCTTAAATGTTTTGGAGTTTTTTCAGTATTTTTTGGATTTATCTTGAAGTTTTAGCCTTATCTAATTAAAAAAACGTGTTTACTGCATCATCAGATGCATTGACTGCATCATCAGCCCACGTCTAGGCCTGTTACAGGCTGGCCCGTAGCTCGACAATTGGGTCTCATAGGGACTAAATTGTTATTTATTATATGTTTTTATCAGTAGGTCCGATTCAGGTGATTCTTAGACCGTTGGAAAGCTCTTGGGCTCTACTTCAAATTAGGATAAGATTTGGGTAGTTTTTAAGTAATTAAATTGGATATACAAGGATAATGTGGTCCTAAGGGTTAAGAAAACAATAGAATTTGCCAGATTTAAAATAGGGTGTCTACAAGTTGGTATTGGTATAGTCGTCTAGTAGTAACTCTGTTGAGCCGGTCTTAGCTATCAAGCCTATTTTACTACCACAACAGGTCGATTACCTACTAGTCAAGTCCATGTGTCGGTCTGACCACTCGATCAAATTCTTCTCACCCCATTCTTCATCATCTCATTCTTCCTCTTTTTGAATGTGCACGCCTATCTACATTAGCCCAAAGGAAAGGTGGGGTCCCTTGACCCACTTGTCTTATAACATTTGCCATATGTGTGTGATTGTGAAAGTAGGAGAATACATGCCAAGGGAGGTGATTCTGAACCAGTTTTACAACTCGGGAGATTTCTTCATGATCTAAGAGGGTGCTCATGCGAGCCAGCCCGAGTAAGTCCCGAACCCACCTTAAATTCCTCTCTCATCGGTTGGTCTACCTGCCCTTGTTTTTTAGCAAGGTTTCTGAGAGAGCAATCTCAAGTCCTGGGTTCCCCTGAAACCCAAGACGTATGCTGCCAGATCACCTAGATCTGGAGGGCGATATTGAGGCACCTAACCATTAGCCTCCCAAGACAGCTCCGTTCTCCACACGGTTTCATAAGCTGATATAGATGCCAAGGTGACCCACAGTCTCAAGAATAAAGTCTCGGGCATGCAAGAGGAGCCGCTCTACTAAAAGCCATACCCCTCGTACATCGACCAGATGTCGTTTCCCCCAAACTATCGAAAGGGGAAGCTCCCCCTGTTCAATGGTACTACATCCCAGCACCAGCATACCTCTCCCTTCCAAGCTGCTTATCGAGAAACGGCAACTGACGGGCAACTCCTCCTCCGTTAGTTCGTCGAGACTCTCGAAGGGCCAACCTTCCAGTGGTATGCTCGGCTACCTCGAAGCTTGGTGCACACATGGCAAGAAATTGAGCAGTTGTTTTACTAGTGCTTCTACGAAGTTCAGAGAAACGTTAAAACCATCGAGCTCCTCACTCTGACTCAAGACCCTAGTGATTCGGTCGATAAATTCATCGCCCAATGGATAGAGTTGGAAACCTATGATGCCACTCCCATGACTAGAAGAGATGCAATTCAGACCTGCATACGAAATATGTTGCCCGAGATCACCCGACATGTTGAGGCCTCCTTCCATGTCAGAGCTCATCTCTAAACCAATTCGTATAGAGGGTCTGTCCAAGCACCATAGTGGATCTCACCAGGAGCCCTCTAGCTCGGGAAACAACTGGGGCAATGGCCATTCTCACTCCAACAATCAAGGCAACCAACAAAAAGAGGTGATTAGTGCGGCTATCACCGTGACTAACGCTAAGATATCCACCCCTCAAACTTTGGACCTCTCCAAGGCACAGGCACCTTAGGCTGGAGGCAAGCAGCAGCAGTGCTATAACAAGGTCCTGCCCTCTAAAAACATATATCGAAGTGATTACTGGATTCAGCACCAGAATAAGGTGTACCCCTTCGAGAAGGAGTGGGCTCCTGCACTGCTTTGATTACTATTAGAGCAAAACATGATCCAGCTGTTGGAGGTCCACATTCCAGAGCAAGCTGGACAAGAGACACACGAGAGGTACTGCGCCTATCACAGGAGAGTAGGTCAGCCCACTCAAGAATGTTATATGCTCAAAGACATTATCGAAGCCTTTATTAACAAGGGCCAGATAAAGCTCGAAGAGTTAAAGAATGCATTCGGGGCAACTGAGGAAACCCACATAGTGACAATTCAAGAGGATGACGAGGCATCTGCTGTCCTCAGTGCATTATTCTCAATAATGCTCGAGGAAGGTCTAATCACACCGAAGCCGACAAGGTAGCTCAAGTTCCTGCCTTCAGGAACTGAAAACCTCTAGTGTCCATATCATCTGATACAGGGCCATGACCTGGGCGAACGCACTGGCTTCCACGGGCTCTTGCCAAAGAAGATGCAACAGCACCACGAAGTTCATGGTAACCCAGAAGGACAACCTCAGGTCCCTGCTCCACCAGGGAGTTTGCTCACAACTAATATTAACACGAAGGCTAGATATAAATCTGTTGATAGAACAATAATTTATGATGGTGAAGTTAAACAAAAGTTACAAAGGAGAATTTAGTTATGACATGACTGCATCTTCTTCACAAGCTGGTCCTGATGTGCATTTAACTATGAGACTGCAATTACCCTGAAAAATATTTACCATAGTTTGGTGAGTTTGGCTACTCAGTAAGTGATTATCATGGTCCAAAAGATAAACATGGTTTGAAGTTATAAACATTTTCCTTAGAATGTATATTAAAAACCACCTGAGGAAGAATTGCGAGCAAAAGCATTTATGAATAACGATCTCACTTTTCACAAATCCACAGTTAAACATAACCCAAATGAAGGAAATGCATATAAACATTTTAACAAAGATGCATAATTCAAAGGATTTCATAAAATACCCTATTGGCGTCCCAAGTAGGTTACCTATATACCCCACCAGCGTCCTGATTGGTCCAAACAATCCCTGTAGGTCCAAATATACCTCACAGGTATCGGATGAGTCCAAATAGCCCCTACCGGATAAGTCCAAACAGTTCCTGCAGGTCCAAACGTACCTCACCAACGTCCCGAATGAGTCCAAATAGTCCCTACCGACGTAACCGGAAAAGTCTTAACAATCCTTGCAACTCCGATCATACCTCACCGGCATCCCGGATGAGTCCAAATAGTCCCTACCGGCATAATCGAATAGGTCATAACGATCCCTGCAAGTCCACTTATACTCAAATTATCTCTGAAACTCTTTAAACATCAGAAAGTAATAATATCGTATATGCAAAGTATCATTGAAAACATTAGCATGGATTCACTTGAAGCAATTTAATAACAATCACTTCCATTGAAATATCTCTAAGTAGCCATTTAAACATTTTGTGCAATAATTTCTAAAAGGTAACAGTTATGAAGGACATTCTTGAAATCTAACATGATAACCGTCTAGTATTAATAGACGAACTTTTATGAGAATCCAAAATTAAATACGGAATTATCACAATTTATGGAGTTGCCAATTCGTAGATAATCATTTCATAGGCAATACTACAATCAAGTGCAGAAATATCAGTTTTTCAATTAATGCGTCTGTCATTTGTATATGAATTTTACAATGTCTAAATATTCAAAACAATAGGAGAAAATCTCACAATTTTACTAAAAGTGGAAATATCACATTTAGTTCTAGTAATTTATAGTATCAAAAATTCTGAACAATAGACAGAAAAATAAATTTATTTCTAAGAATTTAGAGCATTTAAAATTCCTAATAATAGATTAAATATCATAATTTTACTAAAAAGATTATTTTTGAAGAAAATCAAGTCCCTTATGCATAAAATTTACCATGTCTAAAATTCATGATAATAGACAGAATAATCATTTCACTTTATAAAAAAAAAAAGGATTATTCTTCAAGATAATGAAGTCACTTACGCATAAAATTTACCGTGTCTCAAATTCATTATAATAGACAGAATAATCATTTCACTTTATAAAAAAAAAAGCGGATTATTCTTCAAGGCAATGAAGTCACTTACCTATAATATTTGAGAGTGAACTTTCGATAAAATTCTGCTAGAGAGAAAAGGAGTTCACTGCGTTTGAAAGAGGGATAGCGAGAAAGGAAGTTCTGTAGGGCGAGAGTCCTTACCCTCTTTCTATTTAAACTCCACCTCATACGTGTAGTATTAACATTAAATGTGTGATGTTTAAAACCCACGTCCACCAAAGGACGTGGCAATTGAAAGAAAAAGGTGAAGGGTAAACAGGCATAAGAGTAGTGATGGTCTTTAAGGACCATAATGCGTATATGGACCATCATACAACCAAAGGACATGGAAAATGAAAGAAATAGGTGAAGGGTAAAAGAGCATAGGAGGAGTGATGGTCCCTAAGGGCCATAATGCCTATATGGACCATCATACTATAAGGAGCTTTTTTTTTTTTTAAAAAAAAAAATTAAAGTTGTTACATTGTCCCTCCCTTAAAGAAATTTAGTCCTCTAAATTTTGTACCTGATTGCTGAAAAAGATAGGGATATTTTTCTCTGATTTCGTCTTCTCGTTCTCAGCTCTGATACCATAATTGTCACACCCCAAGATTTCGAACATTCCCGAGGTGCGACATACTATTCTTATACTAACAAAATTCAAATTCCTATGAATATATCTTGTAACAAAACAAATTTTTCTATTAATTAAAATTTGTACAAAGTTTGCTCACAACTAATATTAACATGAAGGCTAGGTATAAATCTGTTGATAGAACAATAATTTACAATGGTGAAGTTAAACAAAAGTTACAAAGGAGAATTTAGTTATGACATGATTGCATCTTCTTCACAAGCTGGTCCTGATGTGCATTTAACTATGAGACTGCAATTACCCTGAAAAAATATTAACCATAGTTTGGTGAGTTTGGCTACTCAGTAAGTGATTATTATGGTCCTAAAAATAATCATGGTTGGAAGATATAAACATTTTTTGAAGAATGTATATTAAAAACCACCTGAGGAAGAATTGTGAGCAAAAGCATTTATGAATAACGATCTCACTTTTCACAAATCCACAGTTAAACATAATCCAAATGAAGGAAATGCATATAAACATTTTAACAGAGATGCATAATTCAAAGGATTTCATAAAATACCCTACTGGCGTCCTAAGTAGGTCACCTATATACCCCACCAGCGTCCTGTTGGGTCTAAACAATCCTTGCAGGTCCAAACATACATCACCGACGTATCGGATGAGTCCAAATGGCCCATATCGGATAGGTTTAAACAATCCCTGCAGGTCCAAACATACCTCACCGGCGTCCCGGATGAGTCCAAATAGTCCATACCGACATAACCGGATAGGTCCTAACAATCCTTGCAGGTCCGATCATACCTCACCGGTATCCCGGATGAGTCCAAATAGTCCCTACCGGTATAATCGAATAGGTCCTAACGATCCCTGCAAGTCCACTTGTACTCAAATTATCTCTGAAACTCTTTAAACATCAGAAAGTAATAATATCATATATGCAAAGTATCATTGAAAACATTAGCATGGATTCAATTGAAGCAATTTAATAACAATCACTTCCATTGAAATATCTCTAAGTAGCCATTTAAACATTTTGTGCAATAATTTCTAAAAGGTAACAGTTCTGAAGGACATTCTTGAAATCTAACATGATAACCGTCTACTATTAATAGACGAACTTTTATGAGAATCCAAAATTAAATACGAAATTATCACAATTTATGGAGTTACCTATTCGTAAATAACCATTTCATAGGCAATACTACAATCAAGTGCAGAATATCAGTATTTCAAACAATGCGGCTGTCATTTGCATAGGAATTTTACAATGTCTAAATATTCAAAACAGTAGGAGGAAATCTCACAAGTTTACTAAAAGCGAAAATATCACATTTATTTCTAATAATTTATAGTATCAAAAATTTTGAACAACAGACAGGAAAAATAAATTTATTTCTAAGAATTTATAGCATTTAAAAGTCTTAATAATAGATAAAATATCATAATTTTACTAAAAAGATTATTTTTTCAGGAAAATGAACTCCCTTGCGCATAAAACTTACCGTGTCTAAAATTCATAATAATAGACAGAATAATTATTTCACTTTATAAAAAAAAGCAGATTATTCTTTAAGACAATGAAGTCACTTATGCAAAAAATTTACCGTTTCTAAAATTCATGATAATAGACAGAATAATCATCTCACTTTATAAAAAAAAAACGGATTATTCTTCAAGACAATGAAGTCACTTACCTATAATATTTGTGAGTGAACTTTTTATAAAATTCGGCTAGAGAGAAAAGGAGTTCACTGCGTTTGTAAGAGGGAGAGCAAGAAAGGAAGTTCTGTAGGGCGAGAGTCCTTACCCTCTTTCTATTTAACTCCTTAAAACTTATTATTATATTACTTTATTAAACTCCACCTCATACATGTAGTACTAACATTAAATGTGTAATGTTTAAAACCCACGTCTACCAAAGGACGTGGCAATCGAAAGAAAAAGGTGAAGGGTAAAAGGACATAAGAGTAGTGATGGTCCCTCTGGACCATAATGCCTATATGGACCATCATACTATAAAGAGCTTTTTTTTTTTTTTCGTTTTATAAAATTAAGGTTGTTAGACAAGGCTACTCATCAGCTCGATAGGACAGACGAAACACCGCTCAAGGGATCTAGAAAAGGACAAGCGCCTAGGTCAGCTCGTCGAAGGTACCATATTCCTCAGCCACCAGTAGAGGAAGCATTTCTCAGGCCTCTTACTCCACTGCCGACCTTACAGGTTCATCCCAGGCACAGCTCACCTTATCCCTTCGTCCAATACGGGTGACGACGCTAAAAGCACCCCCCAACAGTCAAAGCTGGGGCAAGACCTATAATACCCTATGCACACATCCAATTCTGGTGACGACAAAAAAAGCAGCCCAGGACATTCTAACTCTACTTCTTCTTCTTCTCTTCCTTCCTCTTCTATTTCTTTCATAGGTGCAGTTCGGCACTACCCAGACTTCGACACTCTAAACAGAGAGCTCGAAGGCACCAACATCAGCAGATCGCAGCGGAAGCGCCTAAGAAAGATGCTGGCCTAGGAGGCTAGCTTCTTGTTAGTCGCCGATGCCCTAGCAACCCAAGCCAATTCCGAGCCATCTTCAAGTTCCTATTCCAAGGAGGACTCCCCTATGATGCAGATTTTGAAAGTACCATGCAGCACGGGGCAAATGAACCTAAGATCAGGGAAGAAGCTACAACCCACACTTTAGAAGCTCAAAGTCCTCAAGTTTCCTGATCCTTCACTTTTACGTAAGCCTCAACCTCAAACTTCCACATCCCTAATACAAATCCTTATTACTTCCCAATCAGCCCAGATCGCACCGCCCGAACAACAAAGTTAATCAGTATCACAAACCGAAACTCAACCAAAATCTGCTCCTAAAACTACCCTGCCACCCAAACCAGTGACTGCATCAAGAATACAGAAGGCTAATGAGGATAAGGTGAAATATGACGTAATTAGGCATTTGAAAAATCTTTCAGCCCTTCTAAGTATCTATGACGCCCTTATGCTGTCCAGAGACTACGGTATGGCCCTGGTTCAAGCCCTTTCTAACCCAAAAGTGTATGAGACTGAAGGGGAGCCTATTGAGGTGGACCCAGCCATACTGGGTGGGTGCATGGCAATCACCTTTTCTAAAGATGGCCTATAGTTGGGAGGCAAATTTCACAATCTCCCCCTCTTCGTAAATGGTGAATTACATGCCTGCCCTATCAATCAGATTATGCTGGATGGAGGATCAGTAGTCAACCTGATCCCAAGAAGGATCCTCACCCAACTGGGATTAGGATCTGACAACCTCACTCCTATCCACATCACCGTGCAAGGGTTCAACCAATCAGGAGAAAAGCTGGCTAGGACAATTCGTCTTCGTCTCAAGATCAGTGACCTGAACGATTACGCTCGGTTTCATATAATCGACATCAATACATCTTACAATGTCTTGCTCGGCCGCCCTTGGCTTCATGATCAGGGGGTGGTCCCTTCCACGCTCCACCAATGCTTCAAGTACAGTCGAGATGGGAGACATCACATGGTCTATGCTGTTAAGAGACAGTTCCTGGTAGCCGAGACTCACTATGTTGACTCTAAGTACTATTTCACAGACCTTCCAGCACCAGAAAGGTCAAAAGATGATGATTGGAAGCCCGTAAGAGAGACAGGACCCTCGTCTCATGAGGATGTTGAAGAAGTTGGGCGAATGATTATAGACTTATTCAAAGAGGAGGAAAGACAAGGCAAAATCCTCCCCTTAACTCCTATCTACCCAGGTATACCTTGCCACCTCTCCATGGTCATGGTGTCTTCTCCCGAAGATGAAGCTTCCCCCTTTACCTCTACTTTTAATTCGTCAAAACATAATGACAAGCTAGAAGTAACTCATGAGACTGAAGAAGCTCTAGAATTAGACCTTCCAGCACCGAGGATCACGTATACGCCAGACCAACAAAAGGTCATGCATGTCCCCATTTCTCTTCTTGAAGAAAAAACTGACATACCAACCACCAAGGAAGGTACTCCCAATCCCATCCTCCTTGAACAAGGAGATCACCAGCAGCCAAAAGAAGGTCTTATACTCCTTAGAGGCTCTCGAAGAAGTACAGGTGGACAAGAGTCAACCCTCCGACTCTCAAGAACAAGACCCCATGGCAGAGCTGAGAAGTGAGGTTTGTAGCCTCCGAAACCTGTTGAAGGTTATGCGTGTCGTTTCAAAGCACTTGAAGGATTTTGTCCCTAAGACTAAGACCTATGACCAACTCAAAAGCAATGAACCCCGAAGCAAAGCCAAAGCTTCCTCGGATTGGAGTATTTACAGCGAACGTTCTCACCAAATTATGAGAACCACGAATTATGAGCCCCTGTCCAATCAAACGCTAAGGGGTGAGGAAGCAAATGCTCCCCCATTCGAGATCAATGAAACCACGGCAAGCTGTCAAAAGACGAAGCAAGGAGTGGGCTATCTGTTTTCGTCTCACACGGTGAAAGGGCAGAAGCAATGAAAAAAGAGTAGAAAGAGTAAAGACATGCCTCACACAGAAAAAGAAAAGAACTATTTCATTCATAAATCCAGAGGGCATTACAAGTGTTCTTTTCTTTACAATGGAAGAAATGAAAAGAATAAGTGAAAGAAGGCACTATCAAAAGCGGTCAATGATCTCATTGACCTTTCTCCTGCACTCTCCGACCGATGCAGTCTCCTGCTGGAGGTCTCCCCTTAGTTCGGCCACCAACCCAACCTCATGCTCCACCAAGGACAATTTTTCGCTTAAGGAGTATTCGAGGCCAAGAAATTTTTGGTCTAGCTCCTTATCCTAAGTTTCTCAGACCTCCGTCTTCCTCTTCAGCTTTTCAAGTTCCCGCACCCACTTGGATATTTTTGCCTTCAGGTCATCACCCTGATATTGCATGCTACGGCCTTCTTAGCAAGGGTGGACCTATGAGGATAACGACCTCTCTCTCTTGTAGCTGAGCCTCCACCAGTTCGTGGCTGCACCTCAGTGAGGCTTCCATGGACTCTATGAGGGAGCCCCCTAACCACGCTGCAGTCTCTTCTTCATACAGAGCTTTTACCCTCCATCCCTCCAACTCATTCACAATGCTGTCAAAGTAAGGCATGGCCTCGAGTGTGCCTCCCAAGGCAAGCTGCTTCAGTTGCACGAGCGCGTCCCCAAGCTCGGCCAAGGATAGCTCCTTCAACTTTTGAAACCCTACTCGAAGCATCTCCATGATAATGCCAGGCATTCCACTAAGGATGGGTCTAGGCAGTGCAGCAGGTATAACTATAGCAGGAGAATCCCCAACTGCAGCCATTCCTCAAGCTCCCCAGATTTAGGGGCAACCTCAGCAACAACACTCCTGCTCAAATCTTCCCCCATGGCCTCTTCTGGCTCAAACCTAAGTGATACAGCTTCGCCCCTTGTAGGATCTGCAGCCTCAGCCAGGGGAAGGGTGACCTCCCTGCCTGAAGCTCCCATCTCATCTGTACCATGGTAGTCTCCTCTCCTGCGGCAGTGTCTTCTCCCAGCTCCCTCTCTTCTTGAACCGCCATCTCTGCCTCGGCAGACTTGACACCTTCCCCCTCTTCTTCTTCGCCCTTGCCCTCCACGGAAGCTATTTCAGCTATAAGCTCTCCCATAGGGCTCGCCTGCCTCCTTTACAGCTAGAGGCACTACCTCTTGGCCCTCAAAGTCTGACCCTGAGGATGTCTTGCCACTGCATCCCCTATAGCTACATCACCTGGGGCAGCAACTTCCTACTGCTTGAGTGACCTCTCTTCAGTCACTGGGGCGCCAACCTCTTCTATGATCACAAGATCTACTGGGGCTTCCCTTTCCTCGATAGGCATAGAAATCTCCTGAGCTTTAGAGGCCCTCTTGACCTCAACTGCCACATCAAGGTTGGCTTTATCAGCCCCATTTATCTCCATCGGGACTGGGCCCTCCCGTTCAGCTATGGACATTACTTCCTGGTCGAAAGCAATTTCAATCAGTGCAGTAGGATCTAAGGCATCAGCCTGAGTCTCTGAAGAGCGAGAGGAGGAAGAAGAATCCTTAAGATTAGAAAGCAATGTAGAAATAGCAGGACACATGTATGACTTCAAAGAAGCAGCCAGCGAAGAGCCATCTTCCGACTCCCGAACCACGCGTCGCTTGACCCTTTACGCTTCGGAGCCCGACGAGTAGGTGCACGAAGAATGGTCAGGGAAGCCAGGTTCCTCTTCTTCCCCTTTGTTTGAGAGAGTGCAGTAGCCTTAGAAGTACCCCCTTGAGAAGAACCGACAGTAAGCTTGTTGTGAGGAACTCTCCCTATCAACTCAGATCTTGGACTGGGCGCCCTTCATACCCTGGAACCTTGCGGCCCTCTTTCCATTTGAAGATAGCAGAGAGGTTGTAAAAAAATATCTCTATCTTCTTCTCCATATTGAGAAACCGTGGAAGAGACTTGTCTATGGCAATCTGACAAGGCCACCCAACGATGCGCTAATTCCAAGGGAAGCCTAGGGAGAATATTTCCCCTTATGGAGGAGTCATCGTCACTTTCTTATGCCGCGTATCCTCGCTCCAGCAGGTGGTATCCCCTTTCCAAGGGTGGTCGGCTTCTCAATACCCTTTACTGATGATCCGCCACTAGAGTTCGTGGGCTTCGGTTGTTAGCACTCTTCTGCCAAAATATGGCAGCACATACTTGTTAACCTCTGTAAACTCCAAGCACGTGGCCCAAGCTGTGCTAATGTGCCTCGAGAGCCAGGTCTCACGATGGGTCCCCAGCTAGTCTTTATTCTTGCAGTTGGCTTTGCTATGCTGCTTTTCAAAGAACACTGAAAATGGAAACCCTTGATCCTGCCCATGCTGTTGGGGAAATTGATGAGGGAAATACCCCTCAAACTTTGCACTATGAATGCTGGTAGCACCCCTCCTCTCACACTGAGCATATACATCAGCTCCTTGTGGGTGGTAGGAGCACCATTTAGGATCTTACCCAGCTCATCGGCAAAAGCACGATCTGTGAAGTTCCCAACTGGGAAGGCTGGCCTACTCATATGAAGATGGTCATTGTAGAACAAGCTACGGGCGTGACCAGGAGCATGGAAGATTGCTTTCTACGCAGTGATCCTCAAGAGAAATGGGCACATTGTTTCATCCAACACCCTATTTCTGAGGTAGGTGTTGGAGAAATAAGCCCCAAGCCAGCCGAACACATAGTGGATGGGGAAAGGCATCTTTAAATCCCCTGGGAAGGCTTCACCATCCACTAAGTCATTCTCGACTTCATCGCCCTGGTAGATATTTCCCCTGGATACGGCCCCCAAGCTGTAGTAGATGCTACACAAAACCAGCTGTGCGAGTGCATACTCTCACCCCTGCGCCATGTCATAGGCTACATAGAAAGTGCCTGGATTAGTCATGTCCGCTCCACCGGGGAGAGCAAACTTGCACAATAAGAGCACCAGGTATGCCATCAGAAAGTTGTTGTCGTTCCCTCTATGCAGCTCAAATATTGGAGGGGCTCCCTACATGGGTGCCTTCCCCTTCCTTCTCAGGCTTGAACCAGCCTCATCATCACAGTATCCATAAAATAATGCCACCCATTGAGAAAAGGAGATGCGTCCCTTCTTGGTCTCGGAGTAGAGCAGCTGGTAAAACCCGAATAACTCTCACAGTCCAGCTGGCAGTTCTTCTTTCCCGACCCATTCACCTCCAAAAATGACCGAGTTCGGGGGCACAAACTCGTCATGCATAGAACCAATGAGCAGGAGCCCACCGATGAAGTATAAGTCTAGCAGACATCCCTGCTTCCCCATGCCCAAACAGCCATGTATTGCTGACATGGCTTCAGGTTTCCAATAGCACCTTGACCGTGTTCAAACAACGGTCATAGTATCCCGCCGAGCACTGAATGGCAGCCAGTAGGGAAGCGCGCTTCAGAGTGTCCTTGTATCGACTTAACACCCTTACAGTCCAAGAAGAGTACCCTTCCAGGTACTAGTGCTCCCCTCGCACTCGCAGGCCAGAAGAGGACCACTTCAGGCCCGGGGTCTTCACCATTCTTTTGCCGAGGGTTGGTAAATCCCCGCCTGAGGCTATATTTCTATGCAAGTAGTGGAGGAGGCCTACCCCTTCTTTTATTCCTACATTCTTGTCACTATCTTCTCTAACCTCAAAGCGAACGGGGTCACTAGCAAAGGTGGCGCTCAAAGGCCACCGAGGTTAACACAAAGCCTCGGTGAGCTAGATTGGCTCACCCCTCAACAAGCTTTCACCAGTGAATTCATTAATGCTAAGCTCCCCTACTCGTGGGAGGTTCTTCACATCAGGAATGGAGCCTGAAGGTTGGGCCATGAAGCTAGAACAAAGGTTTCACTACCGCTTGCAAGTTACTAAGGGGCAAGCAGGACCATCGCCGGCTGCGTAAGGCTTTCACAAAGATGCTAAGGCGTAGTGCCGGTTGCGTTTGCAAAGGTGTATCGTCGGCTGGTCACTTAAGGTGTAACGCCGGTCGCTTTTATGAAGACTGTCATCGTCTGTCCGTTGAGATAGTATTGCCGTGTGCAGAAGGCAAGGCTATCGTCATCTCACGACTAAGGGGCTATCGATGTCTCACGACCAGGGGGCTATCACCATTTGTCGAAGTAAATCGGAAGCACCGCACAAAAGATCAATCGGAAGCATCGCACTAGCTGTTGGCACGTGTCACACGTGCTATGCGGTAACGTCGTCAGTGTCTAACAATTGCATTCCAGCTGTTGGCCAGCGTCACACGTGCAGCACACCACGTCCCTTGAAATCTGGGCACGCCGCCTGACACTCGTGGCGTGGCATGTCACCACGTGTGGGTAGGGTGACCATACGCCATCCCACGGCCCTTCACCTCCCGGACCGTTACAGCCTCACGATGCCTCGGGTTCTCATCGGTGTTTCCTCTCCTCACCGAGAACTCACTCCTACTCGCCAGGCAACCATTCCCCATCTTTCCCTCTCTTTCAACAGTGACTGAAGCTAACGGAAAGCCACCGATATTCCTGAAAAAGCTCCCATGTGACCCTGCAGGTTTCCCTTCTCCTTTCCTCGCACTCCTCTATCTATCGGAGAAATTGCAGAGTTTCCAACAAAGCCACTGCTGCTTCTCCTTCTTCTCTTACGAAAACTAAAAGACCGTCAGAATCCCCTTACCCTTCTGCAGCTTGTCGACAATCACAGAACTACTAGAAAATCACTGGAATTTTGACAGAGTACCACTGCGAATCTCGCAGTTTCACCAGAGTCACTGTGAAGCCTTGAGAAGCTTAATGTTCCCTTGCTCAAAATGTCTCAACACTCCCTAAAGAAGTTTGCATGCGCTCTGCGAAGAGCCACGACCCTCTAAAGTTTGCTGAAGAGCTCCTGAAGGCCTGTATACTGCGAGTTTTGGTCGGGAAACGCTTGCTGAAGGTCTCTTGATGAAGGCTCTAGCTCTCTCTCTCTAAAAATTTTCTTCATTGTTCTACCTTTTGGTAAAATAGTAAAATGGGGTTTTTCCCCCTTTTATATTCAGTAGTGCCACAAAGTGCCCAAGGCTTGCCTCCAGATGGCGATCATTCCAGGCCGGGGTGGGGCGGTTGCTGCCACCTGTGCCTCATGAACCTGTTGCTATCTGTGACCATTGCTATGCTTGAATGCCGTGTGTCCATGAGAGGCTATCATCGTGCGCTTCACACAGAGGCTAACGCCTTGCGCTTCCCAAGAGGCTATCGTCGTGCGCTTCACCCGAAGCTATCGTCGCATGCTTCACACAGAGGCTATCGTTGTGCGCTTCACATAGAGGCTATCACCAAGTGCTTCACAAGAGGATATCGCCGCGCGCTGCACCAAGAACAATCTCTGTGCACTGCACCAAGGCCTAACGTCGTGCGCTCGTCATCTAGGCCTAACGTTGAGTGTCATCTAAAACATAGTGTCGTGCGCAAGCTACAAAACTGCCGACTGTAGATTTTTCCCACTTTCCCCCGAACATGACTTTTCATCCCCACAAGCAAGCCACCACTTTGCATCCCCAAGCAGTCTAGTCTCCAATTACGGCCCGGTTCCCCATGGAGTCACATTTCCTACCCACCTAAATGGTCTAGGTGCATGACCCTAAACTGTAAGGTCCAAACTCTATGACCTTAAACACTAGTGGAGGTATAGTTGCACGACCTTAAACTGCACAGTTCTTGTTGCATGACTTTAAACTGTATAACCACGGTCCAGCTGTATCACCTTAACCTATAGTGCACGTCCTGACCGCATGACGTTAAAAGGCTTATTACCATGGTCCAAACAATATGACCTTAAACTATAGCAGAGGTCTAGTTGCACGACCTTAAACTCATGGTCCTAGCTGCATAACTTTAAACTACATTTCCATGGTCCAAGCGACAAGACCTTAAAATTGTAGCGTACATCCTTGTAGCAAGACGTTAAAACGGCGCGACAAATAGTCCATGCGCAAGACTTTAATATGTGAAATGGATGCACCTCCCTCATCCCCCAGTAGGAGTCACATCTGTATAGCGGCCCATTATCGCAGATGTAGTTAGGGTCATTCTTAATACTTCAATCCCCAGTGGGGTTGCACCTGTGCTCCGACCTGTCATTCTCAGTGGAGTTACATGCATACTATTGCTCATTATCCCCATGAAGTCATGCTTACCCCTTCTGTCAGTCGCACACCAAGCCATCCTATCCCCAGGAGTTGGGTTACTTTCCCACGAGCCAAGGAGTTCCATCTTTCACCTTAGGGAGCCATACTTGTCCCCTTATTCCCAGTGAAGTCTGCTTCTCCATCTAAAACTTCTGCTGTTTTTAACCATCATTATCCCTAAGGGTGTCGAATTGCTATCCATAGACCTATTCCCCATGGAGCTTCTCCTACATGGGAACCGACCTAATGGTCTAGATGCATAACCCTAAACTGTAGAGGAGGTCTAGTTGCACGACCTTAAACTGCATGGTCCTAATTGCATGACTTTAAATGCATAACCACAATCCAAGCTATATGACCTTAAACCATAGTGTGCGTCCTGGCTGCATGTGACGACCCAAACTTTTCCCGGCCAGTTAGAAGGCGTGGCAGGATAGGGAGACTGAGGTTGTAGCCAGTGCCGGGTGGATTTGTGTGGAGAGGCCAACGCCAGTTGGAAGTGCCAGCGCCGGGTGAGTTGGAGAAGAGGCCAGCGACGGTTGGAAGTGTCAGTGCTGGGTGAGTTCGAGAAGAGGTCAACGGCGGTTGGAAGTGCTAGCATCAGTTGGAAGAGCCAGTGCCGGGTGGATTTGTTTGGAGAAGCTAGTGCCGGTTGGGGAAGAGACCAGTGCCGGGTGAGTTGGAGAAGAGGCCAGCACCAGTTGGAAGAGACCAGCATCGGGTGAGTTGGAGAAGAGGCCAGCACCGGTTGGAAGATAGCACCAAGTGGATTTTTATGTGAAGAAGCCAGTGCCAGTTGGAAAAGCCAGCACCGGGTGAAGTGTCAGCACCTGGTGAAGAGGCCAGCGTCGAGTGGATTTGTGTGCACCATCGGCTAGGTCTCTAATATGCATGAGTATGCATGCTGATTGAGTGCCACACGTCCAGATTTTACAGTCTTTTGGTGACACTTGGCCAGCCACCTCAACCCAAGAGTACTTAAGCCCCCTTCCTCACCCATGCTAGTCATTCTTACTCTCTCTCTCTAAGACACAAGGTGGGAAGAAGTGATTGTTGGTGGGCAGCCACTGTTGGGTGGATGAGAGCTGTGAAGAGAGGAGTAAAGAAGACACCATTGTTGTTTAGGAAGTGGATCCATCACCATGGCATGATAGTCATAAGGATGCATGGAATTTATGCAAATAAAATGAGAATAGAAATTGGGGCACTTGTTCTATGATAATGGTGAATGTCAAGAATGAATGCATGATTCTTAGATTATGTAAGAAATGCATGCTATGCATGATTATGTGTATGTTCACATTGTGAGAGAATGGTTGTTATCATGTGACTCACCATGAAATGAAGATCATGGAATGTATGCTTGAGACATGTTTTATGCCACTGTGAAATTCCAAAAGGTTGCATGCTCTTGTAAGAGGCTTTTGAATAGCCAAATGGGGTCCGACTGATCTAAACCACCCCTATTGGAAATATATACGAGTTTAGTAAAATGTTTGTTTTTACCCATTGCTGAAATTTTTTACATAAATGAAGTTATGTTTCAAAATGGGAAGGTATATCATTATTGACTATTTTCCTGGATTTTTCATTCTGTTGCCACTGATTTAGCTAGTTGAACAAAGTACATTTTCAGCCAAACCACATCCATTTGAAATATCTTTGAATGGGCTAAAATTTGTATGTGGAAACTATTTTGAAAAGCTTCCTAGATTGAAAGTTATACCTTGCTTTATGAAGGTATGTCACTGTGGGCAATATTGATGAAAATAAGAACTATCACCTTATTTGTCACGAATTTTTGAACCACCAAATGGAATCCAAATGCTTTTAAATTTGGTTTTTTAGAAGATATACGTCTTGGCTTAAATTTGTTTTCATACCCATCACAAGTTTCCTTACAGTTTGAATGTTATAATGATTTGAAACAGGGTACGTTGCTGTCTAGTATACACAGTAGGGGACAGTTAGTTAACAATCATTTCCTTGAACCTTTGAGTGGTCAAACGGAATCCTGTTGTCTTTAAACCATCCCCAAGTGAGGGATAGGTGTGTTTGGTATGAAATTGATTTTGGAACCATCTTCATGGTCCAAAACTTAGGACCCCAATTGCAAGCGCACGTACGCATGCATGATAATGAAGTTATGCTTTGCTATGACATGGAAGTATGATTATGATGAACGCCCTGATGCACTATGAATTTCATGATTTTAATAATGCTTATGCTATATGTGAATAGATACCTACTATGTGAATGATGGTATCATGATGCTTATGCTATATGTGAATGGA
>NW_006497279.1:1886190-1919288 GCF_000471905.2 Amborella trichopoda
TGTGTGAATGATGACATCATGATGCTTATGCTATATGTGAATCAATACCTACTGTGTGAATGATGGTATCATGATGCTTATGTTATATGTGAATGGATACCTACTGTGTGAATTAAGGTATCGTGATGCTTATGCTATATGTGAATGCATACCTACTGTGTGAATGATGGTATCATGATGCTTATGCTATATGTGAATGGAAATCTACTATGTGAAGGATGGTATCATGATGCTTATGTTATATATGAATGGATACCTACTGTGTGAATGATGGTATCATGATGGTTATGCTATATGTGAATGGGTACCTACTGTGTGAATGAAGGTACAGGCAGCTGCGATGCTATTATGTTATGTGATAGGGCACTTACTGTGTGAATGATGGTGCACGTACCAACTTCATCATTTCCCCAGTGAATCCATTCACTTCATCATTACTATTCATCATTCCCCAGTGAGTCTCACCCATGCTCACAAAATGGCAAACCATCCCACCATACATACTCATCATAAGCTAGTGGGTCACCACTTTTTATCTTCCATTCATACATCTTCCATCTTTCACAGGTAGCCTTATGCCATCTCCCCAAAGTCACCCCATAGCCTCTATAGACTGCCATCGATCTCCACTATGGTCCAGCTGTATGACCTTAAACTAGAGTGCATGTCCTAGCTGTATGACGTTAAAAGGCTTCGCATAGCTCCCGAAGGCATGACCCCAAACACGCCTTCACAAAAAAAAAAAAATTAACAGGCATGATGTATACTTGGACAAGGGAACGCCATTAGTAAAAATGATATACGGGAATGGTAACAAAATCATAAGTAAAAGAGTTCCATGAAAACAAAAACTCGGGCACGGTGAAAACCCCAAAAGGGCACCATGAGAAAAAACGGATGAAAATGGTGGACATGGCCTCAAGGCCATGGGTAAAAGAGCCCAAAAATAAAGGAGGTTGGTGAAAACCGTCTTCACGGCACCACTTCCTCAGTCAAGGTGAAAACCCGCAAAGGGCTCTTGGACCATTAAAGTAGGTTGATGTAGCATCACAACCTCAGCTAACAACCCAACTGCCAAAACGGTGTAATTTTGGCTAGCAAGGTTCACACAAAATCCTTAGCCCCCAGCATCTAATCACAACACAAAATGGCTCACCCAGGAGTGAGAGCCTCACAAGATCTCCCAAACTTTAACCCCAAAATCAAAAAGGGTCCTTTATGGTGCGAGCGATGAACAATAAATCACTCAAAATGCTAAAGACCCCCACGAAGGCAAGAAACAGACAAAGTTTGGGCGAACCTGCCAAAGACTTTAGGGTGATGCCTCACAAGAACCCCCCTAGCTGATAGGCCAAGACCTTCGGGATAGGCCAACAAAAAGCCCCCTACTGGCAAGATGGGGCCCACTGAAGTACCCTGATTGTCAAAAGCAAACCTGGTGTAGTAGCAAATAACACCGACCAAAGGCTCATAGCACTTGGCTGCCAGATAGACCTGATTCTGACCAACGAGGTCCACACAAAATCCTCAGCGGCCAAAATCACAAATAGTCCCTTGAGGGTGAGGACTTTTACAAGATCCCTCAAAGTCTTTTCTCCCCCTAAAGCCTCCACGGATGGATCTGTACATTGCATCCAAACGTCTGAGCATCCTAATTACAGCATTGTGTTGATTTCTTCTCGGCATCCACGTAGTCTTGTGGCTATAGAGAAAAAAGAAATAAAGCCAAAGGAATTTTCGGAATGTTTTCCGTCTCGCTTCTCTCGAAGCACAAAATTCGGTGGGGTATGTTGTTTGAAGACATTTTTTAGCACCATGGGTCCCCGATGCGGAATAAAATAGAGAAGCCGGTCAATAAACGCCTGACAAAGAGTAGAAATTTTGACAGTCTCAGAATGTCCCTAACACCCTGAAACGGACTCCTATAACTGGAACCCTACTTTCAGAACATCAAACGGCTGTAAGACCACCGCCATTGGAGTTTTCTTGAAGCTCTTCTTTTTAGGTACTGATAGCAGGGTATTTTGGTATCGAGAGTTTTTCTTGGAGTGCGGGCTGAAGTCGCTTATGGACAAGAGCGCTGCATCAACCTATATATTGGTCGGAGTGCCCTTTCAAGTTTTCACTTGGACAGGGGGAAGCGGCGCCGTAAAGACGGTTTTCACCAACCTCCTTTTTATTAGGCTCTTTTACCCATGACCTCACGCTCATGTCCACCATTTTTCCACTTTTTCTCACTGTGCCCTTTCGGTTTTCCACTGCACCAGATTTTTATTATGGAACGCTTTTACTCATGGTTTCGTGACAATGCCCGTCTGTCATTTTTACTCATGGTGCCCTTTCAGGCTTTCACCATGCCCATTTTTTTGTGGGGGTGTGTTTAAGGTCATGCCATCGGGACCTGGGCTATGATTTAAGGTCATATAGCATTGACCATTATGTGAAGAAGTTTAGCGTCATGCGGACAGGACGTGTGCTACAGTTTAGGGTCATATAACTTGGACCGTAGCAGGAAAGCAGTTTAACGTCATGCGACTAGGATGTGTTCTATAGTTTATGGTCATATAACTAGACCTTTGTGCAAAGCAATTTAACGTTGCGGCCAGTACGTGTGTTATAGTTTATGGTAATATAACTAAACCCTTGTACAAAGCAGTTTAATGTCATACGGTCAGGATGTGTGCTACAGTTTAAGGTTGTATAACTTAGACCGTTGTGCGAAGAAGTTTAACGTCATGTGACTAGAACGTATGCTACAATTTAAAGTCGTATAACTTGGACTGTTGTTCAAAGCAGTTTAACGTCATGTGGCCAGAACATGCGCTACAGTTTAAGGTCATAAAACATCGAACGTTGTGCGATGCAGTTTAACGTCATGCGGCTAGGACGTGATCTACAGGTTAAGGTAGTATAACTTGGACTATTATGCAAAGCAGTTTAACATCATGCGCTCAAGACGTATGTATTTGAACATATTTTTCAACACCTTGGTCCCTGATGTGGAATACAGAGGAAGCAAGTCAATAAATCCTCAACATACAGTAGAAATTTCAATAGTCTCGTAATGGCCCCAA
Organism: Amborella trichopoda; assembly: GCF_000471905.2. The sequence goes on from NW_006497279.1 coordinate 1,889,265, forward strand.
AACTGGTCAAGATCTTCATAAGCACTCCAAAAGGCCAACAACCAAGTTTCATCGTATTCATACATATCTAAGGCAGTGAACACAAAGAAACAATTTTAAAAAAATCGGCCTCTAGCACCTTGAAATGGACCCCGTAACTAGAGCTATATTTTCGGTGTGTCAAATAGCTGCGGAAACTACTATGGCATCTGGCATGGTCGAAAACCCCTATGGGTCAAGTTTCGGCTTAGTCGGGCACTCCAAGACAAAGTTCTAGGTAAAATACCGAAAAAGGGTAGGTCACACACTATTCTCATGTGGCCACCTTGCACCCAAACACCATTAAAAGTGGTTGTTTTCACAATCACAGGCAGTGACTTTCAGAGCCTATACCTCACTCGTTCCAAGTCAGATCGCACTTAAATTTTGAAAGCATGTTTGTCTCATCGAGAAGAGAATTTCGATAGGTGGTATGCCCCATGATGATGCTTGAGCAGGGATAAAAACTAGAGAGAACTTGCTAATCCATGAAGAAAATTGCAGAAAAATCTACAACAACACGCCTCATTCGGGCAGCCAAATTACGACGCTCGTGTACCCGATCGACGTGAAACCAATTATATTATTTACGTAAGTCCGAGGCCATAATGGTTGGATTTCACACACAGAGGCGTCAAAGCTACTATAAATTCTGGCTGCTGGATTTCAAGATTACGGCCAAGAACCCAAGACGACGAAATCTTCGTCCGGACACGAAATCGAGTTGTGTTTGTTGCAACTTGATCATGACAGTATGCTTAGTCAACTACACTGAAGAAATCGTGAAAAAACATCAAGGAACGAGTGCATTATCGATCCAAAGTTTTCAAGATTCATCCAAAATTCAAGTCGTCTGATCATAGCTTAAAAACATGATTCATGGCTCGAAGTTAGTACCAAATCGATCGCCATGCCGAGCCCTACAATAAAACAATCATCTTTCGATCAAACAGGCATCAGAGCAACCCCGGATCAATCATGGAAGATCAGGCAAGTTCTCGGGTAGCAACAAAGACTATTCTGGAATTCCACACATTGTTAGGCAGGGGTAAAACAGTCCTTTTGTACCCATTTTTAGAATTTCTTTTAATTAAATAAAATTTTAATTATCTTCAATTCTAAGTATTTTTCCATGTTTGGGCCCAATTCTATGTAAACATGCAAAGCCAAATTGTAAGAAAACCCTGGGTTCATATTCATAGATTCAATAAAGTCTTTAATTCTCTCTCTTCCTCCTGGTCTATCATGTCTCTCTTTCCTTGTTTCTCTTTCTCCATTCATGCAAGTTGAACCTATCATCAATTGTTATGCCTTCTTGCTCCTGAGACATAAAAAGTGAGCCGGGCCTTCAACAGAGTGACGGGCCGGGCCCCTGTCAAAATTCTCTCTCTTTCTTTCTTCCTCTCTCTTCTGCCAGAGACGCACTCTCTTCTTTCTCAATCCCTATTTTGCCACAGACGGTGCAACCCTATCGTCACCAGTACTCTCTCTCTTCTCTCTTTTGTCACAGACAGTGTGAGCCTATCACGGCCTGTGCTCTCTATTTCTCTTCTCTTCTGTATCAGATGACGCTGACCTATCGCTACCTGGTTTCCTTCTCTTTCCTCTCTTTTTTTATAGCTGGTGCAAGCCTAGCGTTGCCTGTGTTTTCATCCTTTTTCCTCCATCACAGACGACGAAAACCTTTCTCCGCATGTTTTCTTTCCCTCTCCTCTTTCTTCTGATGCAGCCGACACAAGCCTATTGCCACCTGTGTCCTCTATCTCTCTCCCTTCTAACATAGCCAGCACAAGCCTATTGCGTTCTATGTGCTTTCTCTCTCCTCTCTCTTTATTTCACAGACAACAGATGCCATCATCGTCAAAGTTTTCTCTCTCTTTCTCTCATTTTTGTCTAGGTCCTCCTTCTCCTTTCCTTCCCTTCTCTCTCTTCTTCTTCTCTTCTTTCTCTCTCTCTCTTTCTTTTTCTTTCTTTCTCTTTCTTTCTCTTTCTTTCTCTTTCTTTCTCTTACTCTTTCGTTTGATTAAGAAGGGTCGAGATTAGCCTTCCATGATAGTCCAGTCGTTTAGCCATAATGCCATTGTGCCTGTCAAATTTATTGTGCCCAATTTACTGTCATGACAGACTAGCCATTGTTCCTAGCTAGTTGATATTGGTACTGTCGTCGAGTAGTAATTATGTAGAGCCGGTCTGGGTTACTGAGCCTTTTTTACTGCCATGCCAGGTCAATTACTTACTAGTTTAGTCACTTGTCGGTCTCACCATCTGATCATATTCTTCTCATCCCAATCTTAATCCTCTCATGTTTTTCTCTTCCTCTTTTTTGAATGTGCACACCTGTGTACATTCGCTTAAAGGCAAGGTGGGGTCCCATGACCCACTTATCTTGTAACATTTGCCATATGTGTGTGATTGTAGAAACAGGAGAATACAGGCCAAGGGAGGTGATTCTGAACCAGTTTTAAAACTGGGGGGCTTTCTTTATGATCTAAGAGGGCACCCACGCGAGCCAGCCCGAAGTCTCAAACCCACCTTAAATTCCTCTCTCATCGGTTGGTCTACCTACCCTTGTTCTTGAGCAAGGTTCTCGAGAGAGAAATCTCAAGTCCCAGGTTCCCTTAAAACCCGAGATACATGCCTCTAGATCACCTAGATCCGGAGAGCAATATCAAGGCACCTAATACGTGTGCTACAGTTTACGATCATATAACTGGACCTTTGTGCGAAGCAGTTTAACGTCACGCGGTCAGGACGAGTGTTATAATTTAAGGTCGTATAACTTGGACCGTTGTGCGAAGCAGTTTAACATCCTATGGTCAGAACGTGTGTTACAGTTTAAGATCGTGTAACTGGACCTTAGGTTCAGGTGATGAAGGTGGCCCAATGAGAGGTGGTGAGTGTAGGTGGACTCACTAGAGAATGTGAAGTGAATAAGATGCCATGGGGAATGAGTCTGCGAATGATGGCCTGACTCACTAGGGATGCAATGTTCGAGACGGTTTATAGGCAGTGGGTTCAGATGATGAAGGTGACCTAATGAGGGATGGTAGGTGCAAGCGAACTCACTGGGGATTAGGGAATAAGTGTGCCTTCCTGGTAATTAAGATGGGTCGACACATGTGATGGGAGGCATGAGTGTGTCACCATGGGGATGAAACTGTGATGAGGGACAACAAACCCAGCGGTATGAGTGACACTTCACCGAGGAAGACGGTGGGCTCACTACGGCTTTATTGGGGATGAAGTGCCGTGAGGGGTTCGTAAAGGGATTGAAGCCGGGTGGAAGCAAAGAAGGTTTGCACTCAGCAGCGTGGGTGGGAAGGTGTGCATGAAAACCAAGGGCAGAAACATATGCTCACAGTTGTGCACTCGCGCACATGGAAGCTGAGACATATGTCGAACACACACGGCGGCTTCGGCCCTCATGCGCAAGAAGTTGCGCGAGCGGCTGTCTGGAGAAGGCAGACAAGAGAGGCAGAATGAGTGAAGAGTCGTGCGTGGCTGCAATTTAGGGTCTTACAATACAGACTGTTGTGGGAAGCAGTTTAATGTCATGCGGCCAGAACGTGTTTTACAGTTTAGGGTCGTATAACTGGACCGCCGAAATAGTGTGTTTTAAGGTCGTACATCAAGACCATGAGGGCGTGTTTAAGGTCGTGCCTCCGAGACCGCAGTGATAGTGTGTTTTAAGGTCGTACACTAAGACCTTAGAGCAAATTTAAGGTCGTGCCTCCGAGACCTTAGAAATAATGGGTAATTCCTTTTCAGGTAACGTCCATTGATGGGGGACATTGTATCCTCCCCATCAGGATGGGCCAATATATAAGCTCCATTTGGAGAAGCCTTCTTGATTACGAAAGGGCCTTCCCACTTTGGCTTAAACTTTCCCTTGCGTAGCCCATGCTTGACAATCGGTCTTTCTGCTACCAAGATCAGGTCGTCGCGAGTGAAGGAACAGACTTTGACTGACTTTTCAAAAGCTCGTTTTATCCTGCCCCAATGGAGTTCAAGATTCTGCCGGGCCTTAAACCTCCTCTCGTCTAGTGTATCCAACTCTTGATAACGAAGTTTAATCTGTTTATCCTCGGTCATACCATGATGTATGGCGACACGAAGCAAAGGGAGTTGGATCTCGAGGGGTAGCACCGCTTCACTCCCACAGACCAGAGAATAAGGGGTGGAGTCAATGGCACTTCGGGTGGTGGTGCGATAAGCCCACAAAGCCTTGGGAAGCTTTTCATGCCAGTTTTTCTTCGTCTTTGACACCAATTTCTATAGAACAATACAGAGGGACTTGTTGAAGGTCGCGACCAGACCATTTGCCCGAGGGTTGTACATGGTAGAGTACTTCCACTCAAAACCAAACTGGTTAACCAAGCGGTTGATATACTGGCTTCTGAATTGGGGGCCATTATCTGATGTGATCCGGTCGGGCACACCGAATCGATAAATAATGTGCTGTCGTACGAAGTTGGCTACCGATGCCCCGGGGACATGTATGAGGGAAATTGGTTCAGCCCATTTGGAGAAGTAGCAGCTAAGATGAAGGTGTGGCCCATCCAACATTGTCCATGCCCCAATGTGAGAAGGGCCATGACATCACAGTAGGATGCAAAGGCTCTGGTGGCTGGTGAATGAGGTTCAAGTGTTGTTTACGATGAAACTCTAACCGATCATCCGATGAAGATCTCTTAAATTTTAACACCTTAAACTAATTAAAAATACGTAAATAAAGTGCTAGAGAAAGTGGGACATATCGAATTCAGATCTAATGCCACATTTGCCAAAAAACGAGCAGATCTACTCTCAATCTGTGGGAGAGCCAACATGATTCAGAACATTAAAATACGATTTTTAAGACAAGTTAATAGATCAAAAATAAATAAAAGAAGAAAAGCAGTAAAAAGAAGAAGAAAGAGAGAGGAAGAAATAATACCAAACTAGGTTAGATGGCCTAGGATTCCCGAGTCTTCGAGGGCTCGTCCGTATTAAAACCGATCCCCTTTGCCTCTCTGATTCAGATGTTCACCAGTACTAGCGTAAAGGGTTAGATCTAAGGCTGTTGTGCCCTAATTCTAGTTTTCATCTAGGGTTTTTGTGCGTTAGTCTAGGCTTTCTCAGTCTTTGGGGTTAGGACTTCCGGAGGCTAGGGTTTTTATCTTCTCTAGGGTTTTCAATCTAGAGATTTTTCTAAAGATGTCTGTCTTTTTCGGGGTCTTGAGGAGAATTTCTTTTGTTTTCTAACGGTTTTGTGATCTCCAGAGGTTGAATATGAATTCTGAGATTTTCTTTAATTTTTTGAGATTTTTGGGGATTTTTCCTAAATTTTTAGGAATTTTCTAAGGGTTTTTCCTATTTTTGATATTTTGGGTACTTTTCCTAATTTCGAGAATTTCAATGGTTTTTTTTGTCTCTTTTAATCTCCCTTTTGAGTTAGGGAGAGGGGTATTTATAAGATTCAATTGGTGATTTTTTCTAAATTTTTTGGAGTTTTTTGGAATATTTTGGATTTATCTTGAAGTTTTAGCCTAATTTAATTAAAGAAAACGTGTTTACTGCATCATCAGATGCATTGAGTGTGTCATCAGCCCCCATTTGGGCCTGTTGGGTCCATTATAGCTTGGTTAGCGGCCCGACAGTTGGGCTTCACAGCAACTAAATTGTCATTTGTTATATTGTTTTATCCTTAGGTCCGATTCAGGCGATTCTTAGACCGCTGGAAAGCTCTTGGGCTCTACTTCAAATTGGGATAATATTTGAGTAGTTTTGGGGTAATTAAATTGAATCTACTGGGATAACGTGGTCCTAAGGGTTTAGAAAATCATAAAATTTACCAGATTCAAAATAGGGTGTCTACAGTTACCCCTCTTTGACACTCCTTGTCCTTCAAGGAACAGGTGAGTGACAAAGAAATAGACACTTTGGTGTTCCATATCCTTTGAGGGGCAGGTGAAAGTCAAAGATAAACCATACATTTTAAATTTCTTCCTGAGGTCACGTGGTCAAGCGACACACCAACTATCTCTCCAAGTGTTTGCGCTAACCGAGCTCATCCACCTAAGGAATTTTTCCTTCTAAGGTTTTCGGCGTGAGATGTCGGTGAGTTACACAAGCTTGAAACTCAAGTTGGATTTTTTAGCCATGCCACTTAACTTCAGGGGTTTTTGTAGTTTGAATTTTTAACCTTGACATTTTCTTTGATCTCCTTAGGGTTTCCTAAGGCTGTCTATAAGAAAAGGATTTTTATAGGAAGAGAATTGTCTGGCCTAATCTGAAGTGAGAGACGAGGCATCAACACAACAATCATGGCGACGCGGTAACCATCATATGCGGGTGTTCAAGCTCCTTCGTTTTTTTAAGACTTTTTTAGAATTTTTGAAAGTAGGAGGAGATTTGAAATAGAACCAGGAGCAAGGACAGGTTATGATTTTAACAAATAAATTAAAGTTTTTGAAAAACACAAGACATATAGTGAAAATTTTGAAAAGAGAAAGATATTTTGAAAAACAAGGTTGGTTAACAGTTTTAACTCTTGCAACCATAGAGCCCTTTAAGCAGTTTAGCGTCATGCAGCGATGGACCATACATCTACGTTACTACAGGGATAGACGGAATACATCGAAAAAAAGCCAAGGCAGGCACGAGTTTGACGTTTTTCCATTGAACAGGTTGGTTGTGCCCTGGATACACTCGACCTTTCACGTCATACAGGACTGGACGGTCCCCGTCTCAGCTCTTTTATGTCGCACGAGTTTGACGTTTTTCCATTGAACATGGTGGTTGTGTCCTGGATACACCCAACCTTTCACATCATACAAGGCTGAACGGTCCCTGTCTCGACTCTTTTATGTCGCACGAGTTTGACGTTTTTCCTATCCCTGCTTTTAAACATCGCATGAGTTTCACGTTTTTCCTGTCTAAGCTTTTTAACATTGCACAAGTTTGACTTTTTTTTTTCTTTTCCTGTCTCAGCTCTTTTATGCCTCACGAGGTTGATATTTATCATGTCTCAACTCTTTAACGTCACACGAGATTGACGCTTATCCTATCTCAACTCTTTTACAATGCAAGAGTTTGACGTTTATCCTATCTTGGTTCTTTAAAATTACATGAGTTTGACGTTTATCCTGCCTCGACTCTTTAGCGTCACGCGGGGTTAATGTTTATCTTGTCTCGGCCCTTTTACGTCACAAGAGTTTGACGTTTTTCAAATTGGACTTTGGGACATCATACGCACACACCGGGATGAGCTTGCTTCATTTCGCCTCAGGGATCCAGTCGAGAGAAAAAATACTCCCAGACTAGCCAATATCATCATTGGCGAGGTTCACCCATCTCCGATATGTGGTAGTTAGTAGTTATACTCATACAACCATGGAGTGCCTAGTTAGTTTCAAGCCTTTATAACAGGCGTATGAAGTTGGCTTCGAGAACGAGGCTAGATCGAGTAACAGTTTAAACTCTTGTAGTGATAAAGGAAGTCATTGCTAAAAAGGTTTTGAAAATTGAGGGTTTTAACAATTAGATTGGAAAAAGCGCTTTATAAAGAGACGGGCCTTACAGTTTTGCTACTTGTGGCCCTTTTGGTGGTCATTTTCTTTATTATATTTACTCAAAGATGATGAAAGGATTTCCTTATGGGATCGTGAGAACTCAAAAGTCTCGAAGTTATCTTTTTACCTTTGGAGCTTTCATCTTGTGCTTCGCAGGTCCATGAAGAGTTCTCTAGATTCTCGCTGAGCTTCCATCTTGGAGAGGTCTCGATGTTCTTCCAGGATTCGCCGAAGTCACTTCGGTTTTCCATTCATATCACGCTCCTGCATCTTTCTAAGTTGGTTTTTTTGGGGAACCTGCAGGGTTTAGGAGGAGTCTTCATCCTCAAGATTTGCTTGTGTCTTATTGTTGGAACTTGCAAGTACTTGTTTATACTTAAGTGTTTGAATCAGAAGCTCATTCTTGGAGATTTCCTTTTTTTTTTTTACCCGTGATGCCCTTTCAGGTTTTCAAAACATCCAATTTTTTTTTTATTTTTTTATTTTTGTGATGGCTTTCCAGGTTTTCGCCACTCTTTTGAGCCCGTTACGGGTAGTATTTTCTGATATACATCGCATTGATGGGCTCGTTGAGCTCGCACCCCTCCTGATTCTTGATCTTGTAAGAATTGTCTGTGTGCACTCGGGTGACCACGAATGGCCCATCCCAATTAGGTTTGAACTTGCCTAAAGGGTGTGGATTTGCAAGAGTGTGGAAGATTTTCTTGAGTACCATGTCTCCTTCCCTGAACTGTCGAGGAACAACTTTACTTTGGTATGCCCTATCGATTTTACACTGGTAAGCAACAATATTTTGAGTTGCTCGTAGTCGTCTTTCATCCAAATTAACTAGGGCAGCGATTCACGCTTCGATCTTTTGTTCCTCATTTGAATCTTTATGAATAAGCACTCAGGGAGATGGTATCTCAACTTCAATGGGTAACACTACTTCCATACCATACACCAATGAGTACGAGGTCATGCCAGTAGGAGTCTTCTCAGTTGTCTGGTAAGCCTATAGCGCATCATTTAGCTTTTCGTGTCAATCTTTACCACCTTCTATTATTCTGTCTATAGCTCTGAGAAGTCTTTGTTTGTAGCCTCTGCTTGTCCATTTCCTTGAGGATAGTAAGGTGTGGATAATTTCTTCATTATCCCCAATATTTTACACATCTTATAGACCTTTTCATTTTTGAGATTGGATCCATTGTCAGTAATGATTAACTCAGGAACACCGAACCTGAATACAATATTGTTTTTTATGAAATGGGTAACATGTTGTCCTTCAATTTTGACAAATGATGCATCCTCTACTCATTTGGTGAAGTACTCTGTAGCCGTTAATATAAAACGCTGGTCGTTTGAGGCTTTTGATGAGAACATGCTGATGATATCAAGATCTCACATGGCAAAGGGCCATACATGCAGCGTTGAGTTGTGTGGTACAGACGGTGCATGGATGAGGTCTCCATAAAACTGACATTTGGGACACGTCTTTATGAACTTCCAACAATCTTCAGCCATGGTGGTTCGGTAATACCCTTGGCGCCTGATTTTTTGAGCTAAGCCGCTACGCCAGAATGATTTCCTTCATTGTGTAACTCTGTTAGTACTTGGTCGATTTCTAGCTGATCAAGATACGATAGAATGATGTCATGGAAGGACTTTTTGAACAGGAGATCACCTCTTACTAAGAATCCCATAGAAAACCTTCCAAGGGCTTCTTTATCCTTTTGGTGGCTCCTTTAGAGTATAACTCATCTTTCAGCAAGGATAAAACATCGTGGAACCATGGTTTTACCCTAACTAGTGCATCTCTAGCCATGAGAGACACTTCCCCATCGTTCTTATTTCTTCTTTAATCCTTGGTGGGGAAGGATCATGTTTATTTCCTGATATAGAATGGCAACATAGTGTTTGCTGTAAGAATATCAACCAGTGAAGCAAGGGTCGCAAGGGCGTTGGCGAATTGATTATTTTCCCTAGTTACATGCTAAAAGGTTACTTTCTTAAACTATGGGATCATCTTTTCCACCTTTTCTTGATAAGGCTTGAGCTTTTCTTCTTTCACCTTCCAAATCCCTTGAACTTGGCTTATGACGAGTAAAGAGTCACTAATCACTCGTATTTGTTAAATTTTCATTCCCATGAAGTTCTCAAGCTCGACGATCAAGGCTTCATATTCAGCAATGTTATTGGTACATGGGAAATTCAATCTGACGGATGTTGGCATTAAAATGTTCTCGGGTGAGCATAGTATGAACCTAATCCATATTCATTCCTTGCACAATCGAAGTACAACTCTCAAATAGATTTCCCAATTGTGAAGAGGTTCTCATCAAGGAGATCTGTGTTGATGGGAGTGTTATTTGGCAGTACGTGTTCAGCTAAGTGGTCAGCAATGACTTGTCCTTTGATCAATTTTTGAGTAATATATTCGATCTCGAACTCTCTCAATAGCATTCTCCACTTCGCCAAATGTCCATTCAGGACTGGTCTCTCCAATAGGTACTTGAGTGGATCTATTTTTAGATGAGCTTGGCTGAATGAGATAAGACATAATGTCTTAACTTTTGCGTCGCCAACACAAGCATCAAGCCATTCTTCTCTACATCCGTGTATCTTGTCTCATAGTCCACCATAGTCTTGCTAATGTAGTATATCGTTTCTTCTTTCAATAGTCATCGTATTGTCCTAACATTGCCCCCATGGTCTTGTCTCTCACTAACATGAATAGGAACAGGGGTTTGTCTGGACTAGGAGGACTAAGGATGGGAGATTTGGTGCGGTACTCCTTGATTTGATCAAACGCTTCTTGGCACTCATTATCCCATATGAATGGGGTATCTTTCTTGAGTAGTCTATTAAACGGTGCGCACTTATCTGTTAGTTGTGAGATGAAACACCTTATGGCTTGTATACGACCTTGCAGCCCACGAATTTCTTTGATGTTCTAGGGAGAGGGCATTTCAGTGATGGCTCATATTTTTGACGGGTCGACCTCAATGCCTCTTTGGCTTACTATAAAGCCTAGTAATTTGTTGGATTCAACCCCAAAGACACATTTTGCGGATTGAGTTTGAGTTGATGTTTCTAGAGCTTTTCGAAAATGGTTCTCAGGTTGGTGAGATGATCAAGCCTAATCTTCGACTTGAGCAAAATGTCGTCAACATAGTCTTCCATGATGGTGTGCATTAAGTCGTGGAAGATGCTAGTCATTGCCTGTTGATAAGTTGCCCCTGCATTTTTTAGGTCAAAGGGCATAACTTTGTAACAGTAAGTTCCTTATTGCGCTATGAATGAAGTCTTGGTCTAGTCTTCTTCAGCCATGAAGATCTAGTTGCAACTTGAGAAGCCGTCCATCAATAACAACATCTCATTCCTCGCAGTGTTGTTGACCAAGGCATCTATGTTTGGTAATGGAAAATTATCCATTGGGCATGCCTTGTTGAGGTCTCTGTAGTCAACACACACTCGGATCCTCCCGTCTTTCTTGAGTATGACCACTATGTTGGCCAACCATTCTGAGTAATCGATGGGGGTAATGACCTTCTCTTTGAGCAGCTTGTCAATTTCTTCTTTAATTTTGAGCTCAAGGTGGGTCTTCTGACGTCAGAGTTTTTGCCTTACAGGCTTGACCGGTGCTGTTGCACTAATGTGGGATCTAGCCCTGGCATATCATCGTATGACCAGGAGAAGACATCGTGATATTCCTTGAGAAAGAAAATCCTATTTTCCCACTCCTCAAGAGATATGGAGGTTCTAATCTTGGTTAACTTTGGGCCCTTCTTAGTTCTTTGGTTTATGTCGATTGTCTATTCGATAATAGTCGTTGGGTCACCATCGAACCTCTTCTTAAATTGCTCAACATGGGAAGTGAGTTCCTGAAGTTGAGGGATTTCTTCAAACTCTTTACTCTCTTGATCTTAATCTTGGTCATCCAATTCATCATCTTGGGTGTTGTGCACCGTTATCGGGCTATCTTTAGTGTTCGCCAGTTTTTTAAAAATCTTTTTCATTATTATCAGTTTTATCATATTTTGATTTTTCAACGGTTTTTGAAATAACACAAGAGGTGTCCCTTGTGGGCCTCACAAGAGAAATGTTGAGGAATGGACGTGCAGGGTGGTTAGATGGCCACCATACGCCTATCCATTTTTTGGCATCGGGACTTGAAGGTGCCACTGGTATGCTTCCAGCGATTCTCGAGATAAGGGAGTGATCAACTAATTTCGTTCCTGGGTTTGAATCGGTGGATGAGCACGCTTGGCTGTGTTAGAGCCGATAGTGCATACCTTCAAATCTAGGTCAGCATAAAGGTTTTCAATTCTCAATTCTTGTGTGTACTGAGATGTGGAAGAAGAGTTATTCCCCATTGGGGATTCAAGGATCACCTTAGGCTGTTTTGAGGGACGGGCATCGAGAGGATTGAGGTTTTGAATGCCTCCATATACAAAGCCCGGATAGCTTGAAGGCTTCATCCGGCTTTGCAATAAGGTGAGAGAACACCAGAGACCTCTCCGATCTCCATTTTCAGTTTTGGCTTCGAATGATTCAGAAATTGCCTATGTTACGCCTTGCCCTTGACTACCCAAGCCTTGGCCTGGTTGGAAGCCTTGGGAGAAGAGCATGTGCCAAGCTTCGAGGGACCCGAAACTGTATCGATGTTGACATTGAATAATGTCATCCATCGATGCATAAGTTTGCAAAATTTGAGGAACCGGGTCATCGACCTGTAAGCGTAAGGTGGCACAATCGGCTTGCTCGAAGGAAGCGAGCGGGATTTCTCCGAGCTCGACTCCTATAGCTAGCTTCCCGTTACGTATACTAGGATTGAGAAAAGCAGAGGGTTGAACACATACCTTTGCGACGCCATTTTTAGTTAGAAATTTGAGGCATTGATGGAGTGTAGAGGCGACCACGAGGTTTTCACGCAGCCACGGCCTTCCTAACGGCATGTTGAAAGAAGGTTTTATGTCCAAGACATAAAACTTTATCACTTGGATGGTAGGGCCAATCATGAGTGTGAGAGGCAGTATTCCTTCAGCTTTTCTTTTGGTTCCGTCGTATGCAGCGATGGTTAGTTGACATGGCTCGAAGTCATCCAGGTTTTTACCTATTTGCTTCACTGTTTTCATAGGGCATATGTTTAAGGTTGCCCCATTATCAACAAGCACTCTTCGTATCTCATATCCTTGCATGAAGATGGTGATGTGCAGAGGTTGGATGTGAAATCAGTTGAAGTTGCCTGGGATGTCATCGTTTGTGAACACGATTGGTGTTGGTGCCATCAGTTGGTTGATCATTCCGCACAACTCATCCGGCTATGTGTTGCACGGGGATATGTATATTAGTAAGGACCTTCTCGATCTGGGCTCTATATGTTGGTGAATTGGCGAGTAGCTCCAAGGTGAAGATTTGAGCCTAGATCTTCTCGAGATGAGCTGATAGATAGTAGGTAGTTGCAGATCCTTGAATTTCCTTATTTGGCTCATGATCTAAGACCCTCGCTAGTTGTTTGGTTTTTGAGGTATTTCCCATTCCTTCATCGAGAGTATCGACCATCAATTGAATGGGTTTGTACACTCGGCCTCTTTGGGTTAAGGAGTCTACCTCGCCAGCCTAAAGCTCGATAGGGTCAGCCCTAGCAAGAGTAATGGGAGACTTTGGGATGTTGGACCCTTGTTTGGAAGATGACGCCTTTTCATTGGTCCGGACCATATTAATCTCTAGTGTGTCATCTTCGTCATATAGGTCCCATTTGGGAAGGTTATCGTGGTTCAGAGATGAAGGGCTTCCTCTTAGGAGGCTTAAAAGATCTTCTTCGGGTTCTTGAAAGTGATGATCACAAGCCAATATGAACTGACTGAAATCATCTTTCTCGTCTTCACGCTCAATCATGTGAATGACAACGTTCTCTTTCAAGTAGTCTTGAGCTCCCAGCATTTTGATCAATGTGACCATATTTTTAAGGAGAGGATTTGCAAAGATACCTATCTTTTGAATAGGCTCTTCGATAGGTTGATTTCTAGGTGTGACAGTGATCTCCCCCTATTGATTAATCCTTGAATCACCCGTTTCAAATATATGCAATTTTGAGTATCATGAGCATGGTTTTGATGTCATTTAAACCATATTCTTAATCAAGAGTAATTCCAACACGTTTTCTAATGGGTCTTGGAGAGGGGTGAAATTATTTTTTCGTCTTTGGTTATTATTTTGAGCATTGTCTTTTGACGGACCCCTTCAATTTTGATTTTGATTGTTGCATTGAGCAGCAGAACCTTGGATCGATCCGTTAACAACGATATCATTAACCTGACCTTAAGCATTCCCCTTGTTTTTGTTCTTATTTTGAGGGGATGTCATCGGCTTGTTGTCGGGCTTGGTGCTGAGGGGTGTCCCTCTGACCCTTTCATGTCACGCCACCCGCTCGATCATGAAGTCCATAAGACCTTGGCTGAAGAAGGTCTTGTACTCAAGAGCCGTATTCTCTATGACTATTGAGATCTTAGCTTGGTCAGTAAGTGGACATTCTATAACCCGCATTGTCGCCTCGTAGAATCGACCAATGAAATCCTCGAAGGATTCTCCTAAGTTTTGTTTTGTTGCAGTCAGTTCGCTCAGGGAGAGAGGTCTTGATGTCGACCCGTGGTAGTGAGAGACGAATAGGTTGAACATTTCGTCTGGAGTGATGTGTTGTCAAGCAAACATTGTTCTCCGATGCCAGATTAAGGACTCACCGGTCAATGTTTGTGAAAAGATGGCCTTCAGTTGGTTAGGCATGTATCGCAAAGCTCGAACAGAGAGGAGGTACACGTTGACGAGTATCTGGATCGCTCTTCCCATTGAACTTGTTTCTAAATTATGGGATCACAAATCCTAGGGAAAGGTCTTCCATGCTCCAAGGGTCTCATGAACATAGGCTAGTAGAATTTCATGCATACCCATTCTTACCAGCATATCTTGCATTGCTTTTAAGGTGCCTTTTTGTTGAGTATTTGGCATGACAGTAGGTTCGCCGGTCGGTGGGTTCCCAAGCATAGACTGATAAGTTAAAACTTGAGGTATATGTTGGCCTGCATGGGCCTGAGATTGATGAGCCACAGTCACCGGGGCGGTTTGATACATTGGTGCATGAGGGACGTACTGACCCATAGGTGTGGCCACTGGTTGCGGAAATTGCACAGTTTGTTGGATAGGATGAACCAGAGGGACCAATTGAAGAATTGGTTGACTCGGTTGTGCTAAGGGTTGACCTATACCACTAACTTGATTTGGGATAGACCCATAAGCTGGGGCATGAACAGTGTAACCTAGGTCAACTAAACTTTTGAGGGCGTCTTGAATGTTTCTCACCTAAGGGTCGGTTTGCGTCGACACCTCTGCTTCGCACAGTGCTCAAGACATCATGAGCTGCACTATCATGGCTCGAGGTTGGCTTAAATTCCCTAGATCTAGGTGGGTCTTGGTTTTGAGATCACTACACCTCAGAGGTATCTTGGTTCAAGTTACGGGAATTGGCTTTAAATGTTGCATGATTTCTTCCCTCACTCGACTTCTACTTTGTTGCCTAAAGTCCCCTGTAGGACGATGTCTGGTCGGACTCTCTGACTATTCAAGGTTTTTTGAGCGGAGCCGGCTTTTCGGATCACACATATCTCAGGATTATGAGTGGATGCTTGGGACTATGCCTCTAATTGAAGATTTGGGCGTTGGATAATGGATTATCCTGAGGTATGTAGATAACTCTAAGGGATTGCAGCATACTGGTCCCTAGGTTTGGGCAGGTTAGGCTTAGTGTCGGCCGTGGAGCAGTCATCATGGTCGCCTTGAGTGACTGACATGGTGATTGCTTTTGGCTGGGTTCTAAAATCTAGACTTGGGTAAGATCTAAACTCGACGACTTTAGCGCAAACATAGCCAAACACTAGGGGCAAAAACGTTAGCTAAGACCTATGCTAAGACTAGATTGGAACCTAGACTTACTAGACTTAATGGATGTTGGTTAAGACCCAAACCTAGGGTAAACCTAGTCTAGCTCTAGAGGCAACTTTTAAGCTTAGACCTATGCTAGAACCTAGATTAAGATTTAGACTAGATGGTGCACGAGTCTCGGCTCTGACCAAGAGTGGGTCTAGGTTTGGAGGGGTAAGCAACCCTAATGTATTTTATTTTTATTTTATGTTAAATTTTAATAGTTAAACTAAGCATGGTGAAAGAAGGGAAAATATGATTTGAGTCAAAATTAACAAACTAAAATAAAATCAAAAGGAAAACAGAACAAATCTATCTGAAGCAAAATATTTTTTTATATTTTAAAAATTTTTATTTTAAGTCAAAAATTGGTAAAGGGAGCCAAAATTCCATAAAATGGTAATTTCGGGTCCCATAAGTTTTCTAAGACAATTGTAGCTGGGCGACATGGGTGGCGTCACCCTTGCAGGGTGGGGGACACGGCTTGTGTTGCTCAAAAACTTAATTTTGTTTTTATTTTTTTTATATTTTTATCTTGTTAATATTGATGACATAAGACTACTTTAAACTTGGAAAATTCAAGAAATAAAAATATTTATGATGAAATAAATTAAAATTAAGTAAAATAGAAAAGCATAGATTGAATTAAAAAATATTTTTTTTGTATTTTTAAAATTCTTATTTTGATCTGAAGTTTTTTTTTTAGTCACAAAAGCGTCCCTAAAACAGATCCACAAAGTTACAGAGGTTTCCGAGACCTTTGAATTTGGGAGACACTAGAAGTGTCGCTCAGAAAAACCAGGGTTTCGGAGAACCAAAACCCTAGATTCTGGTCACAACTGACTTTTGAGACCATTTGTGATTGAAAAAAGGAAAAAAAAAAAAAAAAAAAAAGAATAAAAATCATATTTTGACACTTGGATCAAGCTCGAAATAGCCCCACGGTTCGTGCCAAACTGTTTACGATGAAGATCTCTGGAATTTTAACACCTTAAACTAATTAAAATGGTGTAAATAAAGAGGTATAGAAAGTGGGACAGATTGAATTCAAATCTGAGGCCAGATTTGCCCGAAAACGAGCAGATCTACTCTCAGGTCTTTGACAGAGCCAGCATGATCCAGAGCATTAAAATATAATTTTTAGGACAAGTTAACAAATCCAAAATAATAAAAGAAAAAAATAGTAAAAAGAAGAAGAAAGAGAGAAGAAGAAATAATGCCAAATCGGGTCGGATGGCTCGGGATTTTCGGGCCTTCGAGGGCTTGCACGTATCAGACTTGGTCTCCTTTGCCTCTCTGATTCGGATGTTGACCAGCAGATCTCTGGTGTAAAGCGTTAGATATAGGATTGTTGTGCCCTAATTCTAGTTTTGATCTAGGATTTTTGTGACATAGGTCGAGGTTTTCTCACTCTTAGGGGTTAGGACTTCAAGAGGCTACGGTTTCTATCTACTCTAGGGGTCTGGAGTAGAATTTCCTTATTTTTCTAAGGGTTTTGTGATCTCCAAAGGTTGAATATGAATTCTGAGATTTTTTTTAATTTTTTAGGATTTTTTGGGGATTTTTCCTAAATTTTAGAAATTTTCTAAGAGTTTTTCGTATTTTTGGTATTTTTGGGTAATTTTCCTAATTTTGGGAATTTATAAGGTTTTTATGGTCTCTTTTTCTCTCCCTTTTGGGTTAGGGAAAGGGGGTATTTATAAGATTCATTTGGTGATTTTTCTTAAAAAAGTTGAGAGTTTTTTGGAATTTTTTAGATTTATCTTGAATTTTTAGCCTTATCTAATTAAAGAAAATGTGTTTACTTCATCATTGGATGTGTTTATTGCATCATCAGCTCGCATCTGAGCCTGTCGGGCCCATCACAGCCCACCCTGCGGCCCGACCGTTGGGTCTCAAAGGGACTAAATTGTCATTTGTCATATCTTTTTATCCGTAGATCCGATTCCGATGATTCTTAGACCGTTGGAAATATCTTGGCTATACTTCAAATTGGGATAGGATTTGGGTGGTTTTGGGATAATTAAATTGGGTCTACTAGGATAATGTAGTCCTAAGGGTTTAGAAAACCATAGAATTTGTCAGATTCAAAATGGGGTGTCTACAAGTGTATTTGGCACATTTGGCATCTCTTAGCGTATGCCAACGAGTCTACGACCATTGATGGCTAGTCATACCCCAACCTACGTTTCTGCTTATAGAGCTTGGGGCTCGACTAGTGAAGTCTGCAAATCTCGGCATGCACCTCTTTTAGTATGTGCCCTGCCCCCTTTGGGTCGACACATCTGAGAATGTTTCCATCGAAGGACTGTCGGAAGAGCATCACCTTCAAGAAGAGTGTACTTGGTGGACATTTTTCGTATAGTGGTGAGCTAAATGCAATCATCCGGTAGTCGACCGTGTTTAATAAAGTTGATTATGGATTCCCTCCAATCCTCAACCTGCTCAATCTCGACGCATATCGGATCAAATACATCCACCTCTTGTTTTTCGAACTTATGTCCTTGGACTGCTTTGCCCCTCTTGCAGCTTCGAGGGCATCCTTAGCAGCGAGGAGTGCCTCTAATGGGTAAGGAAGCCATTCTGGGAAAAGAATCCTTTCATCGTCCCTGTCTGTCTCTTCAACCTGCTCGATGTGCCTCCACTCTGCTACCCATATAGGTGTGGGCTCCTTCTAGGAGACTTGGCAAGGGCATAAGCCAAGGAATTCAGCCTTCTGGGGATGTGCTCTAAGGAAAGGACATCGAGGCGCACCATCAAGGGCTTAGCAGTGTCATGATAGTTCTTGAGGCTATCTTTTCACACTTCATATATCCCTTTGAGTTGTCGTATCACCAACTCAGAATCGTCGAAAATAGCTAGTCATGTCAAGTCCAGGTCTATGGCAATTTTGAGTCCTATTATGAGCACCTGATATTCAGCCTCATTGTGCAAGCCTGTCTTTGTGAGAGAGAAAGACAAGGGGATGATGCCATCTTGAGGGGTCAAAAACACGACGTCGGCACCACCTCCTCATTCAGACTGAAAGGCCCCGTCAAAATACGTCTTCTAATCATAAGCTAGCTCGACGCAAAACGCCTCCTCATCAGGGAGATCACTAGACAAGGGAGATTTTGCCAATAGGGGATGTGATGCTCGGAAATTAGCCAAAGCATGGTCTTTGATTGCTTTATGTGATACATACATGATGTTGAATTTCATCAGTAATAGTGACTATTTTGCCAAGTGCCCTGATATGCAAGGACGTGTCATGAGGAACTTGACAGGATCAGCTTTTGAGATGCGCTGGACTTCATGACCAAGCAAATAATGGCAGAGCTTCTAGACCGCAAAGATCAAAGCCAGGCACATCTTCTCGATAGGTGGGCAGTTATCATCAGCTCGCTGCATTCTACAATTGAGATAATATAGAGCGGTTTCTTTCCCTTCTTCATTGTTTTGTGCCAGGAACGCACCAAGTGACTCATCAAGGGTGGTCACATACAAAATGAGGAGCTTCCCTAGCACTGACGTGGAGGGTACCGGTGGGCTTAACAGATACTCTTTAATATCATTCAAGGCTGCCTGACATGCCTCATCCCATATGAAAGGCCAATCTTTCTTTAACAGGTATGTAAGGGTTTACAACGACCTGAGAGATTAGAGATGAACCTTCGAATATAAGCAAGCTTTCCCTGAAGAGACCGGAGTTCCCAAAGGGTTGTAAGTGGTGCCATTTCTTGGATTGCCTTAATTTTGACAGGCTCAATCTCCAATCCTTGATACCTGATAATGAACCTATAAATTTTCCCGAACACGCGCTGAAGGTGCATTTCAAGGGGTTCATTTTGAGCTGGTGCAGGTGGAGTCTCTCGAACACTAGCTCCAGGTCATGCATATGTACATCCTTTTCTTCTGATTTCAGTCATCTACATAACATTGCACCTCCTTATGCAGCATATCTTTAAAGATGGTAGTCATGGCTTGTTGATAGGTAGCACCTGCATTCCTCAATCCCAACCACATCATGGTATATCAGAAAACCCCTTTTGGAGTCAGGAGAGCTGTGGCCTCCTCATCCTCCGGTGCCATCCTTATTTGATTGTATCCTGAATACCAGTCCATGAAGGAGAAGATTTGACAATGGGTTGTGGAATCAATAAGCATTTTCGTTAATGGTAATGGGAAGTCATCCTTTGGGCAGGCAGCATTCAGATCACGAAAATCATTGCAGACATTGATTTGTCTGTTCTTCTTCTTAACCGGTATGACAATGGCGAGCCATTTCAGGTACTTGACCACTCGGATAAATCCTGCTTCCCTAAGTCTACTCACTTCAGTATCGATCTACATTTCATGATCCAGCCAGACCTTCTCGATTTCCGCTTTACAGGCTTGAAGGATGGGTCAATATCGAGCATATGTACCACGACTTGGAGATCGAGACTGGGCATCTCATGATAGTGTCAGGAGAAGACATCTCCATTTTCTTACAGGAAGGCGATGTAGTTTTCTTTTTCATCAGGCGACATGTTGGTCGAAATGAAAGTCGACCTTAAGTCGGTCTCATCTCCTAAGTTTATCTACTCCAAATCATCGGTTGTTGCGTATCTGCCTTCTTCTCCAACTTCAGGAGCTTCCTGAACTTCGCATTCATCTGCAGTCATCGACCTCGAATACATCGACCTCTGAGTTTGTAGGTACCCATGCTTTTGACATCTTCACCTCAAAATGGGCTTTAACGGCGTAGAGCATGGTGGCTACTTCAACTGCTTGCTTGCTCGAGGAGGGGTCAGTTTCGAGAAGAGGGAATGCATAAGGTTGAGAGAGCGGATTCTAAAGGACTTGGGTCAATTGGGGAGAGCATGGCTCAGAGAGTGTAACGGGAGAGTTATGTGATTCGCTGATCATAGAGACAGCCACGTGCTTCCTAGCGTTAGGATCACCATTCCAAAGTACTCCTGGATCTGCCACGGGCTTTAGTGAGATGGTAGGTTGCGAGTTTGGAGTTGGTTTGGTGTATGGAACTAATGGTGGTCCTAAGTATTTAAGGAGTGGTGATGGATTGGTTGGGGTATTTGGGTATGGGATGAGTGGCGAACTAGGATACTTCAAGAGTCTTGGTTTCTGCATGAGCGGCTGTAACCTCCTCCCTGACCTTAGACCAATTTGGTCAGTATTGATCATTGTTTCGGAGATCTGCACCATATGACATGCATGAGAGTGGAAGTTCTGCCCTCTCAACTCTTTCAGCCGACGCTTGACCTCAAGCTTAAGAGGCCACTCGGATTTCTTGGGTTTAAAGTCCCTGTGTTGCTTGATAAGCTCCTTGGTAATGGGAGGAGACTTCTTGTTGGCTCTAGATGCCAAAGCATCGGTGACAGTCAGGAACCCAGCGGCTTGGACCACCGTCTTTTTCAACTGTTTTCGATGCCGCATGTTAATATTGTAGCTTTTTATTTATTTGTCAAGGGCCTCAAAGTCTGAGCATTCAAAAGTTAGACCTACAAAAGATGTGTTAGAAGAAGAAGAAGAAGAAGGGGTAGAAGGGTTAGGGATATACTCTGTTGATTTCCCCGAGAGATTTCCCTCTCTAAATATGATCTCAAATTGATCCCTGCATAGAAAGTCTTCTTTAGAGATCATATTTGATATAGAAGTAGAGTTTGAAGTCTCGACATGCAGAGAGATCTCCGGCTGCATGTTGTGTACACATGTCTGAACAGCATCAATCTCAGACATAGGGATGGTCTGAAGCATAGCCAGGTCCCTCCATCTTACAATGAATTGATCAACCGGCTAATCTGGGCCCTGGGTCATTGTGAGAAGCTCAATGGCTTGCACTTCTCTTTTGACTTCATAGAAGCACTTATAGAACAAGCGCTCCATCTCTTCCCAGGTTTGCACTGAGTTCTGGGGAAGCCAGTCATACCACTTGAACATCGACCCGTCGAGAGTTTCAACAAACTGACGGAGGACGAGTCTCCCATCAGCAACTGCCTCTTGACATGCCGAAATAAAATGAGCGATATGCTGATGGGGGAACCCAAGCCGTTAAAGACAGAGAGTCTCCCCTTCTGGTAATTGGGAGTAAATGGGAGCTGGTCAATGTAGGAGGGATAAGGCTTCCGGTACAGGGTTGTATCTTGCATGCTCGGGATCTATCTGCCCCACAAGCGATGGCTGACCATGGCATTGATGTCAGCCTATGAGACTCGATGAGGAGAAGAGTGGCCATGAGAGCTTGGAGGAGGCAGCTGCCTTGGTGCTTCCCCAGCCGGATGGGGGAGCTATGGAGAATTGGCCCCATGGTGAGATGAATTCTCAAGGGGCCGGGCACTTTCCATCAATTCGAGCTTCTCCATTGCTTGGGCTACTATACTCTCAAGCCGAGTCAGACGGTCTTCCTTCTCATCGTTAGGATGCGCGACGACCATCACGCTGACTCTCTCCTCAGGGAGGTCTGTCTCTTGCACGGTCAGGATCTTGTGTGACCGTCAAACTTGATGTGGAAGGTCGGTCAGTAGGGGTTCGACATGCCCTGACTGAGCTCGAGCCTTGTATGTAGATGGGGTTAGGACTGGTTCATGACGGTGTTGGGACCGCAGAGGTTGCAAGGTTGGGTCGCCTCCTACAACACTAACAACCATGCAAGATTTTGGCTTTCCAATCTCAGGCTCTACTGCTGCCTGTAGTGAGTAGAAGGGGTTCTCGGCCAGGGGGTCCACAAAGTTACTTGCCCAGAATGTGCTGGGTCCTTCCCTAAACATGATTTTCACGCCTTTATCATGCTTGGCTCTCAGGTTCTGGTATAGTTCCCTCCAGAACCAAGACCAGGACTGTATTTGTGAACGGTCAGCCTTCTTCAAGCATATCAGGGCAATCTCCATGAGGTGAGGCAAGGGATGTGGGCTAGGAACATCATTCAGTTTGGGCTTTGTCTTGGCTTAGGGAGAGATGAGGGATGGGGGACCTCATCACTAGAGGAAGTCTTGCCCCGAGCTCTTTTGTGAGCTCTAAAGGCAAGACAAGTCTGAAGAGGGGACTGCAAGAGGGTACTCTTAGGGAAGACCTTCGAGTACAAGGTCTTGAGTGGTTCAACCGGAGGAGAAGGGATGAACGGGGAAGGAGATGGCCGCCAATGACCATTCGGTCGTGAGCTTGGGACAGTCTGTGGGGGTGGCATGTGTGAACCCCTCAAAGAAGGATCCGAGTGACTTGGGGGTGGATCCGGGCTTGAGTAGCAGGTCTAACCTTAGGAGGTCGAGTACTGTGAGCATGTGTGTGTGAGGGAATGGCCTTTTGACCACCTCTCATGAAGTGCGCGGATATGTGCAAAGAGGGACGACGAGGGGGTCATCTCTCGTGGGATCTGGTAAGCGCAGCAACATGGCTGCCCCGAGCAGTGCGATGCATATGAAAAAGGTGTACAAGGTCAGGTCTAAGAAGACCCAAACCCTGACAATGGTTAGAGGTAGCCTGAGGGTTGCCCCAAGGTGTGGCTCAAATGGATGGACCACGAGCTTTGGTGAGCGTGTGGGAGGTGGTGGCCTTAGGGCCTCATCCTCGGTGTGTCGAGCCTCTTATTACAAGGGCTCGATGTGATAGAGAGTGGGGGTGGCCTTACGGTGACTCGCAGGAGAAATGGCAGATGGACTGCCAGTTGCAGGAAAGGAAAGGATGGCCTTTCGGCTGTCCCGAGCAGTGGGACCGACAAGTGACTTGTCGGTAACATGGTGCATGCGATGTGTGTTGTCTACTGCGCCACCAATGCAAGGTGCATTAGTGGAGGGTCCATTAATGCTATGAGATGGGGAGTGAGGGACTTTTAAGTCCCTCCTCACACGAATCTAGGTGAGGAACTGAAAGTGTGACACCGGGTCAACACTCAGAAGGAAGGTCAGGAATGAGATTCGTGGAACCTGTTCCCGAGGAAGACTCACGACTGTAAGGATTAGAAAATCCTTGACTCGAATAAAGGGGTTGAAGTACCCCGATGACATGTGTGTGTGTTAGAAAGCAGGAATAAAAGAAAGGAAGGCCAAGAAAGAACGATCCGACAATGGAGTAACATATCCCCAGTGGAGTCTCAAGTTGGTTAGGTGCCTCAATCTCATCCTTTGGGTCGGGATGACCTGGTGGCGTGGCTCCGAGTTCTTGAAAACAACGTAAAGAGGATGTGGGCAAGAATACCAACAGGTGAGAGAGGAATTTGGTCGTGAGGCGGGACTTACCTCATGTGGATTCGTGAAACACTCCGGCTGCTCTCATAGGCATCCTCTTAGATCACGAGGAGTGGCCCCCCGGCCTGAGGCCGGTTTGAAATTGCCTCCCTTGACCTGTTTCTTCCTTCTTGCATCCACACACACACATTAACGGTACAGACAAGTGGATAAGAAGACCCCACTTTATCTTTGGGTGAATGCACACAAGTGTGTACATTCAAAGGGAAAATAAGGGAATGGTGCCATTGAGTCTGTGTCAATTGGACAGCCTTTTGACGTCTTCTTAACAAGAGACTTACGACAACGTTCCTTAATAGATAATGAGGGAAAGGGGGTGAGATCGAGAGAATGAGAGAGGGAAGAAAATAAATAAGCGATCGAAAGAGAAGAGAATAGAGAGAGAAAAGAGAAACAAATATTAGTTTGGCTTTCACCTAGTTCTTCAGAAAGAGAGAGGAAAAGTAGGGAGAGAAAATATAAACGAAGGCTAGTTTGGTTTTCACCTAGCTCTTCAGAGAACAGAAAAAAAGAGAAAGAATGAGAGAGAGAAAGAGGAGAGATGAAGGCTAGTTTGGTTTTCACCTAGTCCTTCAAAGAGAGAGAGAGAAGAAAGTAGAGAGAGAAAGGAGAGACCAATGCTAGTTTGGTTTTCACCTAACTCTTCAAAGAAGAGAAGAAAAGAGAAAGAATGAGAGAGAGACAGAGGGACGAAGGCTAGTTTGGTTTTCACCTAACAATTCAGAGAGAGAGAGAAGAAGAAAGATGAATGCTAGTTTGGTTTTCACCTAGTCTTTCAGAGAGGGAGAGAGAAGAAAGTACAGAGAGAAAAGAGAGATGAAGGCTAGTTTGGTTTTCATTTAGCTCCTCAGAGAAGAGAAGAAGATAGAAAGAATGAGAGAGAGAAAAAGGGATAAAAGCTAGTTTGGTTTTCACTTAGCTCTTCAAAGAGAGAGAGAGAGAAGAAGGTAGAGAGAGAAAAGAGAGATGAAGGTTAGTTCAGTTTTCACCTAGTCCTTCAGAGAGGGAGAAGAGAGAGAAGAAAGAAAAGAGAGAAGGAAGAGAGAAGAAGAGAAGAGAGAAGAGAAAGAGGATGAAAGAGAAAAGAAGATAGAGAAGAATGAAGAAAGAGAGGAGAGGGAAATGTTAGGAATGGCAGGTGGACCATGCCGTCTCAAGGGGAAGAGGGAGAAAAGAGAGAAGAATAAGAGAGGTTAGGGATAGCGGGTAGACCCTGCCATCTCAGGGGAGTGAGAGAAGGGGAAAGAGTTCGGGACGGCAACAGACCCTACCATCTCAGAGAGGTGAGGGAAGAGAAAGAGTTTGGGAGGCAACAGACCCTGCTGTCCCATAGAGGTGAGAGGAGAGAAAGAGTTTGGGACGGCAACATTCATCTTAGTGAGATGAGGGGAAAAAAGAGAGAAAGTTTGAGACGGTGGGTAAGACTGTCATCTTAGAGATGAGAGAGAAGAAGAAAGAAAAGAAAAGAAAAGAAGAGAGAGACAGGGGCGGCAGCTGAGCCCACCACTCAAGAAAGGGCTCAACTTGCCATCCTAGTAAAGAGAGAGAAAAGAAAAAAGAAGGCATGAGAAAGAAAGAAGGAGAGAGAAAAAGGAAAGAAGAAGAGAGAAAGGAGAGTGAGAGGAGAGAAAAGGAAAGAAGAAGAGTTATAAAAGGAAAGATGAATAGAGAAAAAAGGAAAGAAGAAGAAGAGAGGAGAGAGAACGAGAGAAGAGAGAGAAAGAGGAGAGAGAGTTTGGGACGACACCAGACCCTACCATCTAAGAGAGGTGAGAGAAGAAGAGAGAAAGGAAAAGGAAGTTTGGGACGGCAGCAGACCCTGCCGTCCCAGTGAGATGAGGGAAAAAAAGAGAGAAAATTTGGGATGGCAGGTAAGATTGTCGTCCCAAAGATGAAGAAAGAAAAGAAGAGAGAAAGACAGAGCGGCTGTTGAGCCCGCCACTCGGGAAAGGGCTCAGCCTGCCATCCTAGTCAAGGGGGAGAGAAGACATAAAGATAGGGGAAACAATCGAGCCCACCACTCAGGAAAGGGTTAAGCTTGCCATCTCAATCAAGAGAGAGAAAGCAGAAAGACAGGGGTAGCAGCCAAGCCCACCACTTAGGAAAGGGCTCAGCTTGCCATCCCAATCAAGAGAGAGAAGGTAAGAAAGAGGCAGACAGAAAAGAAAGAAGAGAGAAAGATAGCAAAGAAAGAAGAGAGAAAGAGGGAGAAAGAAGAGAGAAAGAGAGAAGAGAGAAGAAAGAGAAAGAGAGAAGAGAAGAGGAGAGGAGAGAGAATATTATGTTAATGGGTCAAGAGTACCAGCCAAAGTTTTCTCTCTCCTCTCTTTCTCTCTCCAAGAAGGGGTAAGCGTGACCCAAAGATCTAACAAAAGCCAAAATTTCTTAGTTAATCAAAAGGGTCTATTTTTCATGTTTACATCATGTGTATATATAAGGGAGTTATCCAAACATGGGTGGATGCCCAATAGTTGACCTAATTATAAAAAAATAACATTTAAATGAATTAACTAAAAATAAGAAAATAGGGGCAAAATGATGATTTTGCCCCTTGCTCACAACTCCTGATATTTTGATTTAGTCCTTGTCATGGCCATGCAACTCTTGTGATCTTATGTGGCACGTTCGAGGTCTTTTCAACCTCTGTTTGGCCAAAAAATATTGCTTTCTTGATCAACTCTAGGAAACTGTCGTTTTGGTATGCATCTGGAGCCATGGATCGAGGTTTTTGGCTGCGATCATAGCATAGGAAACACATAAGAAACATGTGATCTTTGATTCAAGATTACACCTGTTTCCTACTGTTTTTCTTTGATTTCTTCGTTGTATATTGACGAGCATGTCATGAACATTTGGCAACGGACGTGGCTCGATTTAGTGCATGAGTGACCATTTTCAAAATTAAGTATTTTGACCAGAATTTGCTTTTCGATGGTCAGAAAGTGTAGAAACTTAATCCTTATCGTGTCACGAATCTAACCGTCCATCATGCGTGAGGTTCAACCCAGGTGAAGCCCTTGAAGCTATGGTCATAATGGGTCTGGTTTCAAGTTGCTCCGACATGCGAGCGTCATGATGTGGTCACTCGATCAAGGAGCGCGCTTGATGGAAATTCTACAGCTTCACTTCAAATCGTGATCTTCTCTCTAGGTTTTCTCTCGACTTGGGCCACACCATGGGGCGTGCCATATATCAAATCGATCGAGCCAACGAGATGAACATGCTTTCAAAATTTGGGCTCATTCTGACCTAGGAAGAGGAAGATACGAATATCCAAAATTCATCTCGAAGTTGAAAAACTCAGTTTTTATTAATGGAAATTGGTTCACTGAGGGTGTAGAAAATAGTGTGTGACCTACTCATTTTGGATAATTTAGCCATAACTTGGTTCAGAAACGTCCGATCGAGCTGAAACTTGATTTTTGAGGGTATTCAAATGTTCCAGTTCCAATGGCGATAGTTCCATGATCATTTGACACTCTGGTGATAGGGCTATAGTTATAAGGTCCATTTTAAGCATGCAAGATGCCGATTTTCGAAAAAAATTCTGCATCTGATCTACCTTAATGTCGTCAGATCACGACGAAACTTGACAGGTGTTCTTAGAAGACCCATAGCCATGTTTTTAATATTTTTGAGCCATTCTGAGACTGTTGAAAATTTCACTTTGAATCAGGGCTTATTTACCTACGACAATTGTAGTCCACAAGCAATTTGGTACCTGCGAACCTAGGTTGCAAATTGCTCTCTCTTTATTCGGACTGAGGATCAAGTGTTAAAAAATTCCCTCAAACAACGTTCACAGCAATTCGCCCCCTTTTCATCTTCTCTTCTATTAGAGCTTAAAAGCTAGAACACTGAGATATGTCATGGCCCACTCACTATCTGATGCTATGGGCACCAAAGATCCTCAGTCCCTTGAACTATGTGCCTTGGTTGTCGCAGCTGATGAGGGGAAATCACCCCTTCTTGGACCATCATGGCGAATATCGTGGGGAGAAGATCAGATGGCAATTCATCAGAATACAGCCTTCGGACTTGTTCTTCCTTTTGACTGTCACCATGTGGAAGGCCTCAGTGGTCCCAAAGGCTTTCTTGAGGCTATCAAACTATATTTTTCCCTTCTAAATCAATGCCTCAAAATGGTCCTTGGGAGTAAAGAAATCTTGGACTGCATGCCCCAACATTCGATGGTATGCGTTGTACCTTTTGTTGGACACAAGCTTGGCTTCATCTGGCCTCTTCGCCTCGGGTAGAACAATCATTCCTTGCTCCAACAACATCCAAAGGAGTGTCAGAACCCACTGTTAAGCAATCGAAATGGTAATGGCTACGCTGATTACATCCTTTTGTTGACTACCCTGAGGGTTGGAGCGACTGTTGCTAGAGTTTCGGTTAACTCCTCCACTCGAGGGTTGCAACGAGACCTCGTCGTGGTTCTTGAACAAAATTTCTATACATACTGCCTTAAAAATCAAGTCCGAAATGGTAGTAGGGTTCGATGCTTCAGCATGCAGCAAGAACTCAGGTCGCATGTTGAGGACACAAGTCTGCACTACATTGATTTCAGGCTTGGGGTTGCTTTAGTACATGGTCAAGTCCTTCCATTTGGCGAAGAACTGATCAACAAGTTCGTCTGGGCCCTGAGTCATAGTGAGAAGTTCTATGGCCTGTATTTCCCTCTTGACTTCGTAGAAGTGCTTACAGAATAAGTGCTCCATCTCCTCCCAAGTTTGAACAGAGTTTGGTGGGAGACAGGCATACCACTTGAATGTTGGTCCGTCGAGCATTTATACAAATTGACGGAGGAGGAGTCTGCCATTTGAAGCCGTCTCTTGGCATGCGGATACAAAGTGTGTAATATGTTGATGAGGCGAACCCATGCCAATGAAAATGGGGAGTCTCCCCTTTGGGTAATTAGCCGAAAATGGCAACAAGTCAATGAATGCGAGGTAGGGTTTACGATAGAGGGTTGTCTCTCGTAACCTAGGGATTTATCTACTTCACAAGTTGTGGTTAACCGTGGTGTCAATATCTACTTGCATAATCGGGTGAGGGAGAGTCTGGGATGTCATTAGGGGAGAATGACCATACGTCGGGGGAGGAGGTGGTTGCCTATCTACCTCATTTGCGAAGTGCGGCAGCTGTGGTTAATTAGGCCCATGGTGGGATGAGTTCGCATGAGGTCTGGCATTTTCCACCTGATTAATCCTTTCCATCATCTGATGAACCATCCCTTCAAGTTGGGTTATGCGGTCTTGAGTCTCTTCATTAGTTTGATTGATAGCCATGACCTCAGCCCTCTCCTGGGGGAAGGAGGTTTCAAACATAGCAGGGGCTTTGTACCATCGGGTGACTATATCCGAGAGGCCATGTCACACCCCAAGAATTTATAGTACTGTTATTCCTGAGATGTGACAGACAAAACATATATACATCTATTGATAGGACAAATTTACAGTGGCGAGGTCTTACATAGTAAATAAAGAAAGCTAGCACAACAACAGTATCTTCCAAGGTTGATCTTGACTAGCACTCAAAATGAATCCGTAGTTATAATGAAAAAATGTTTACCATAGTTTGATGAGTTTGGCTACTCAGTAAGTGATCATCATAATCCTAAAAATAATCATGATTGAAAGATATCAATATTTTCCAAAATGAGATCTATTAATAGAAATGCATCAACAGTTTCACTTTCAATAATTGCATAATTAAGTATAATCCGAGTAATTGAAATGCTTATAACACTTTTAACGGCAGTACATAATTCAAAGGATTTCACAAAATACCCTACTGGCGTCCTAAGTAGGTCACCTATATACCCCATCAGCGTCCTGATGGGTCCACTTAATCCCTATCGGCGTCCCAGATAGGTCCACTTAATCCCTGCAGGTCCACTTATACCTCATCGGCGTACCGGATGAGTCCACTTAATCCCTACCGGCGTCTCAGATAGGTCCACTTATACCTCACCGGCGAACCGGATGAGTCCACTTGCATACTTAAATTATTTCTAAATCTCTTTAAACATTCGAAAGCAGCAATATAATGTACTCAACATATCACTAAAATCATTAATATGAATTTCACTTAAACCATTAATAACAATCACTCTATATAACATTTCAAAAATAACCAATCAAATATTTTGGGCTCAAATTTAGAAAGGTAGCAGTTTGTAAAGGCATTCTAGCATAATTGCCAATTTAATATGTATAGAAAAACTCTTATAAAAATTCAAGAATACGAAATTATCACAATTTATGGGATAG
>NW_006497279.1:1920293-1941044 GCF_000471905.2 Amborella trichopoda
GGCCAGTCATAAGGGGTTGTGCGTGCCTTGGCTGAGCTTGGGCTCTATTGGTAGACCGGGTTGTCATCGGTTCATGACAGTCTTGAGACTGTGGATTCTGATAACTCTGGTCATCTCCCACAACTTCGATGATCGTGCATTGCTCCACCCTCCTTGCTATGGATTCTATTATTGCCTGCAATGGGTAAAAGGGATTCTCTCTTAAGAGATCGATGGGTTCACGTATTGTCAGTGCCTCGGGCTTCTTCTTTTGAGCAATCTGCATGCTCTTCTTGTGCTTGATCCTTAGATTCCAATACACCTTCTCCCAAAACTGGAATTGGAGGCAGGATTGCAGGCTGTTGGATCTTCTCAAGCAGGCCAAATCCTCCTCCATTAGTCCGAGCAGAGAGTGAGGACCTGAGAGAGCCGATTCTAGAGCTTCATTGGGTGGCCCTGGTTTGATTGGGAGAGGCAAGAGGTGTTGAACTTTCCTAACCATCAAAGCTCTACCCCGAGCTCGTCTTCTAGAGCAAATGGCCATACGGGGTTGTTGAGGGGACTAGAGAAGAGTACTTGACGGGAACGTCTAGGAATACCATGTAGTCAGTGGTTTTTGCCAAACAAGTGGGGTGAGCGGGGGAGAGGGGCACACACCAGTGGCCTTTACCCTTGGAGCTCGGGGTAGTCCGGGGGTCAGGTGCATGTGCACAGCTTTAAGAGGGCTCTCTGGTGACTTGGGGGTCGACTCGGGCTCAAACAGAAGGTACGGCTCTAGGAATGCCTGCCCCGTGCGCCGGTGTGCGTGATGAAGTGGCCTCGTGACCACCTCTCACGGGGTATGCAGGCATGTGTGAATGGGGTCGATGAGGAGGTCGTAGGCCGTGTGCTCGCAGTGGCATGGCTTTTACGCCACCTTGAGCGAAGTGACAGGGATGCATCATGTTCGGTGGGGCAACCTCTAAGTTGCCTTTGTGTGTGGGGCTAGGTCTCAAAAGACCCAGCTTGTGGTGGTTTACTAGGGTAGTCCTTAGGGCTACCCCAATATGTGGACCCAATGGGTGAACCGCAAGTCTTAGCAAGTGGGTGAGAGGAAGTGGCCTTGAAGCCTCCTCTTTGTGTAGAACTGCCAAGAAGATTGACGGTTCAGAGTGATTGAGAACAGGGGGTAGCTGTATAGTGACCTGTAGAGGTAATGACAGGTACTTTGCCAATTGCATAAGAGAGAGAGGCAGCCTTTCGGCTGCCTAGAGCATCAAGACTGGCAAATGACTTATCGGAAACCGGGTGAGTGCGGTGAGAGGTACCACCAATGCAAGTGACACCGATAGATGGAGAGTAAGGGACTTGTGAGTCCCTTCTCACCTCGAGTCGAGTGAGGACCCGGGAGCACAAAGCTTGGTTGACGCTCAAGAGAAAAGCAGGGAGCGAGGTTCTCAAAACATCATCCTTAGGGGACAAACTCATGAGTGTGGGGATGACGAAGTCCCGAACCCGGACATAGGGATTAAATAATCCTGAAGGCATGTGTGTGTGTGAAGAGTAGAATGCTTGGCAAGCAAACTAGACTGACGATGGGGTAGCGATGTCCCCAATGGACTCGCCAATCTGATTGGGCCTTGATCTCGTTCGTTCAGAAGATCGTGGAGGGGACCCAGATGTAGGCTCCAGCCTGAGATCGCTCTTTTGGAAACCGCAATGTGTGAGGTACGTGCAGGCAAATACCAACTAATGAGAAACAATAATAGGGTGTGAGGTGGGACCTACCTCACGGTGGGTTTGTGATACACTCGGGCATTTCCTGGTGCCCTTATAGATCACGCTGAAAAGCCCCCTGGTTTAAGGCTAGTTTAGCTCTAGCTCCCTTGCTCGCACTTTGCACCTTATGAACACACACGCATAAGATGGTTAGACGAGTGGGTCAGAAGACCCTAACTTGTCATTAGATAGGTTCTTTAATGGAAGAATAATAGAAAAGGGGAGGGTGTGATAGGAGACTATTTGTTAATTTGGCAGCCTTTCGGCTCCATCTTGTCTAACAACCTCATAATAATAATAGTGAATAAAATATTTCATGTGATGGGTAAAGAGGGTGATGATGATGATATATGCAAATAAAAGAGAGATGTAATGATGGAAGAAAAAGGGATGGGAAATGTCAATGAAAGAAAGAGATAAAGTAGGAGATCATCAAGGTAATGAGAGAGAGAGAGAGAGAAATTTGAGAAAGTGGAAATCATGACAGGGAGGTATAAATCAAAAGAGAGAAAGAGTGAGAGAAAGATCGGGATAAAGAGAGAGAGGGAAAGCGAGGAGAGAGAGATCAAGGAGGGAGGAGAAGAGAGAGAGAAAGAAAGAGAGAAGAGGAGAAACTGAGAGAAGAGGAGAAATTGAGAGAGAGAGAGAGCAAGAAGGCGAGAGAGCGAGGAAGAGAGAGAAGGAAGGGGAGAGAGGGTGAGAAGGAGAGGGAGAGAGAGAACAAGAAAGAGAGGAAGGGGGAAAGACAGGGCAAGAAGGAGTGGAAGGGAGAGACCAAGAGAGAAGGCGAAAAAGAGAGGGTAAAAGAGAGATTGAAAAAGAGAGGGAAAGAGGGAGACCGAGAGAGGGGAAAACGGAGAGGACGACGAAGAGAGAGAAAGAAAGAGATAGAGTGAGAGGGCACAAAAGAGGGGAAGAGAGGGACAAGAAAGAATGGGAAAGAGAGAGATCGAGAGAGGGAAAGAGAGAGGGTGAGAAGGAGAGAGAAATAAAGAAACCAAGAGAGAGAGGTCGAGAAAGAGAGAGAGGTCAAGGGAGAGAGAGATCGAGGGAGAGAGAGAGCGAGAAAGAGAGAGAAACTAAGGGGGAGAGAGCAAGAAAGAGAGAGATCGAGAGAGAGAGAGAGAGAGAGAAAGAGATAGAAAGAGAGAGACAAAGAGGTAGAGAGAGAGGGCAAAAAAGAGAGGGATTGAAAGCGAGGGAGAAAGAGAGAGACTAGAAGAGAGAAAGAGAGATAAGGTGAGGAGGAAAGAGAAAGAAAGAGATAGAGAGAGAGGGTAAGAAAGAGAGAGAAACTGTGGGAGAGAGAGCTCGAAAAAGAGATAGAGAGAGAGAAAGGGAGAGAAAGAGAGAGACCCAGAGGGAGAGAGAGAGGGCGAGAAAGAGAGAGACCAAGAAAGAAAGAGAGAGAGATATTGAGGGAGAGAGAGCGAGCAAGAGAGGACGAGAGAGAGAGAGAGAAAGACAGTGGAGGGACGGGATCGACGGCTAAGCCGCTAGTTCGAGCCGTGAGAGAGAGAGAGGAAGAAAGAGGGAAAGAGAGGGGACCGGTGGCCCATTAAGGGGAGAGAGAGAGAGGAGGGGGAGAAAGAGAGAGAAGAGAGAGGCTGACGGCTAAGCCACTGGTCCGAGCCACGAGGTGAGAGAGAGGGAGAAAGAGAGAGAAGAGAGGGACCAGTGGCTTATGAGCTATGAGATAGAGAGAGAGAGAAGAAAGGGAGGGCAGACGGCTTAGCAGCTAGCTCAGTTCTGAGAGAGAGAAAGAGAGAGAGAGAGAGAGAGAGAGAGAAGAGAAAAAAGCAAGCAAGCTGGCGGCTTAAACATTGGCTCAGTTGGGCGAAGAGAGAGAAAAGGAGAGGGAGAAGAAGAAAGAGAGGTGGGCTAGCGGCTTAGCCACAGGCCCGATCGGTCATGGAGAGAAAGAGAAAGAGAGAGAGAAGGAGAAAGAAAAGAGGGAAGTGGGCCAGCGGCTAGCTGGGTTGAAGGAGAGAGAGCGAGAGGGGAGAGAGAGTTAAAAAGGGGGAAAAGCAGAGAGAGGGGAGAGAGAGTTAAAAGGGGAAAAGCAGAGAGAGGGGAGAGAGAGTTAAAAAGGGGGAAAAGCAGAGAGAGGGAAAGAGAGAGAAAGGAGAAAGGAAAGAGGGGGAGAAAGAGGGCAAGAGAGAGAGAGAGAAATAGAGAGGGCGAAAAAGTAGAGAGGGAAAATGAAGAGAGAGAAAGAGAGAAAGAAAGAAAAAGAGGAGAGAGAAAGGGTGAGGGATTATCTATTGTTGCCCTTGAATAGGACCGGAGGCTAAGATAGGAGTGGTGAGTTTTAAGTGGGAAGTGAAGAGTTCTTGCTGGGGGTTGAGAAGTTCTAGGCGGCTTGTGGGGAAAATTTTCTCTCTCCTCTCTTTGGAGGAAAGGGGTTAGCGACAAAAATATTGCAAACCAAGAGAAAAACCCAACTATTGCACTAATTTTTGGGCTTATGAACTTATGGTCTCATTAGCTTTTGAACTTATGGTTACAAATGATTATTTAGCATCCCCTTGAAACATGGGTGGATGCTCAAAACTAACCCCAATTGCTAGAAATTATATTTTTCATTTTTTAAAATTAAATCATGTTTTTGGGGCAAAATGGTCCACAATCTTGAAAATGGCGAGATGGTCCACAAAAAGTGGCCATGGGTTATAGTGATGATTCGTGTCCTTCCAGTGAAAATAATACCGTAAAAGTGATGGTCTCGGTGAGGCGATTGTTTTGGCATATTACTTGATTCTTGAATCTTTCTAAAAGCTCTTGATAAAATCCGACAAAAGATGGGAAACTTGCATTCTTAGATCTTATATTGTCCATTTTTTTCATTTTGGTTTGATCTTTCTACCATTAAATGATGGGGAAGCCGTCATGATCGTTTTGTGACAAGAATGGCTCGATTTGGTGGCTGGATCACTACTTTCCGAATTGGAGAAGTTGCTGGAATATGGATTCCAGTCGTCGAAAAATACCCCTTATTGCGGCCTCAAAATACAGCTTTTTATATCATTTATCACATAGGACGTTTACTTTAGATTGAAGCCCTCGATGTCACGGTCGTAACGGACCTGTTTTTAAGTCAATCCAAAGTCAGGGCTTCGTGATATGATCGTTTGATTGAGGGTATCTCCTTGTAAAAATATGCAACACATGAGTTTTCTTGAGCAATTTCTCTCTAGGATTTCTTATGTCTCGGGCCGTGTCACGGCCCATGCCATATATCAAAACGTGCGCGTCGACATGATAAAGAACCTCTTAAAATTTGGGCTCGATCTAACTTAAGATGATGGAGATGTTATGGCCTTTGAATGTGATCCCGAATCATAAGACAGTTTCCATTTATTGACCGAGGGTGCAGCAGAATAGTGTGTAACCTACCCTTTTTGGGTAAGTTTGCCGCATAATGGTCCATAATTGTCTGAATGAGCTGAAATTTGATATCTGTGGACTTTCAGACCTTCTAAATCGAACGGAAGTGGTCTAGTGCTTATTTAAGGCCCCGCTGATAAGGCTGTAGTTATAAGGTGCTTTTTCAGCATGTTAGAGACCGAATTTGAAATTGGTTTTACGTTTTATTCACCTTAACTTCGTCGGATCGTGACGAAACTCGACAAGTGTTCTTAGAGAGTCAAGAGCTATCCCCACATGCTTTTTGACACCAATCCATCGTCCTTTAAAATTCATTTCAGATCAGGCTTTATTTTATCAGTGCTTCCGTAGTCTCTCGATGGTTTGGTACCTGCGGCCTAGGTCGCAACTACCTTCTTCCTTATTTACACCAGAGATACAAGTGTCGAAAAATACCCTATAACAAAAATATTTCTCATTTTTTTTCTTTTTTAATTGTTTGCACATCAAATTCACGATTTACTCCTCTCTCCTCGAACCAAGTTCAAAGGAAACATAAAATGCCACTGATTGGATTGAAACTTTGAAGGCAATGAGGGCCTTTTTCCTTTCTCAGTCCACTTTGGCAGCATTCAATTGGTTTGTAAGTTCGAGGTTTGTGATATGCGCAGTGCTCTCTATAATGATGATCCTCTTGTGAGCACATTCTAGAGGGTTAGAGAGAGAAAACAACTAGCACAAGGCGGTCTAGAGAGAGAGACTTAAATCCCTGCGGTCAGTCAGAGAGGCTGCTTAGATGGATAAAAAGACATCCCCATGGCCCATATTGTTTTTGCCAGTGTCCACTTATGGAATGTCAGCTACCTTATCCACCCTTGCCTCTCATAATATATAGAAGAAATTGAGTAGCAGATAAATGCGCCTGAAATTTCTTTTGCCGTTTCACCTACTCAACATATTAAATTCTTATTACATTTTCAACAAACTCATTTTTCTTTTGTCAAATTACTCAAACATCATGGGCTCCATATTTCCTCCATAGTAAATATGTATAGTTGTTTATATGCTCCAATATTAGAGTAAGGTTCTAAAGACCAAATTGAGCTCTAATTAATTTTTTGATGTGAAGATATTTTGACTAGCATTTTCATCATTCCTCCGTATTTTTATTCTTTAGCACATTTGGTTTGCATAAAAATATTTTCACATGAAAAAACTCTCTCATGCGGTTAAGTGTGGAAATATTTTCATATCATTTGGTTTAGTGCATCTTTTCATACCAATTGGCAACTAATTGATGTAAAAATATTCCCACACTTGACCAAATGAGAGAATTTTTGCATGTCAAAATGGTTTTTAGAAAACATTTTCACGCGAACCATACGTACCAGTAAGAACTTACGCTCTGTGATTTAAAGAAATATTTTTTTTTCTGTGAATAAGAATTGTATATTATAAAATTATATACAATTATTATAAAAAAGTCACAATCATTCATAACTATTAGATATTAACGATCTAGAATATTCACTGGGCTAAATTTCTATCTTAATTCTTAACAAAGCTCTTTAGACTTGGTATGTTTGGTAAGTGAAAATGTTTTTTAGGAAAAAGTTTATATAAGGTTGCAACCTTAAATGTAGAATTACAGATGCACCTCAAAAATTTATCGGAAAAAGTTGTTTTAATGATGAGAAACCCTCTAATTGATCATCGCGACATCAAGATATATGAATATAAAGAAAAAAGATTTTAAGTCCCAAAAATAGTGCATCTTGCAATACATTATCTAAACCGTCCATTTTCAAGATTTTCATATATTTATAGATCTACTTGATTTTAACCATTTTTGGAGTTTAAAATTTTATAATTAGTTATGAAAATAGATTTTCTGATAATCCTAATATTTTTATATTAAAATTACATGTTATGATAAAATTGAGGTATGCTTTAATTAGATCATTTAAGGTTGCACCCTTATACAAACCGCACTCATTATCTTATGGTAATATTTTTACATCAATTAGTTTTTAATTGGTGTGAAAAGATACATTAAGACTAATTAATATGAAAATATTCTCCCATTTAACTGTATGAGAAAATTTTAAGTGAAAATATTTTTCACACAATTCAAATATACTATTATAAAGAGAGCGATGTATCACATTGACAAGCTCATGTGTTGGAGAGAGATGGGTTTTTCATTCACAATGAGAAGCTATGATTGGCTGAAAACCGGGTACATAACCGACCTAGACTGCGGAGCTATTAATTATGTGGAGGTAGAGGTTTGACAGGTTTTTTTTTACTATTTCTCTGTCGACTTTTATTTTATTTACTCATCCGTTGAATATTTTTTCTTTTCAAATTTAAGGTGATACAATCCATTAAAGTGGGAGCTTTACAGCAAGCATCTGCCGGCGTATGACATATGGAATGGAGAGAATCAGACCATCTCTGTAACTATTTATTATTTATTATTTCTTTTTGATAAAATGAGCAGTCGACAACTCAGGTTAAGGCCACGTAAAGTTACAAAAATCTTTTTGAATGTCTATACCAGCGTTGGAAAAGTCATCCCATTAACTTGGACTCTGGCACTGGCTCTTGGACTCACGCACTGGCCGTGAGTGGCCGTTTGTATAATTCGAAATACATTTTCAGAAATGAATTTTAGTGGAAATGGCACATTTTTTGGGTTTGGATTAAAATTTTGTCACTTACATGTATTTTCGTCTGTAATTGTTTTCCCCGTTACAAGCCAAAAAAGAAGAAATTTGTATTGTTATCTTTTATCTTCCGAAATTGATTTCCAACTAGATTTCTTTATTATAGACTCTATTTTATAAAATATAATTTATTCCACAAAAACACCTCCACGAATTAGAGAGAAAACCTATTTCAAAATTTTACGTATTAGAGAGAGAAAGTATCGTTAAATTTTAGAAAGAGAAATCATTTCTAATTTTAGAGAAAAAAACTATCGAAATTTTTTAGAGAGAAAATATCTCAGTTTTTATAGAGAAGCTATTTCAAACTAAGCTTTAGAGAAAAAATATCTTAAAATTCTAGACAAAGAAAGTCTATCAAATTTTAGAGAGAGAAACATCTAAAAACATTTTAGACAAAGAAACTGTCTCAAAAATTTTATAGAAAAGAAATCTCAAATTTTTAGTTTTAGAGAGAGAAAGAACTTATCTCAAAAATTTTAGAGAGATAAACTATGTCATATTTTAAGTTTTACAAATAAAAGTATCTTAAAATGTTAGAGAAACAAACTATATCAAATTTTAGAAAGAGAAAGTACTTACAATTTTTAAAGATAAACTATTTCAAATTTTAAGTTTTATAGAGAGAAAGTACTTAAATATTTTTAGCGAGAAAAATTATCTTAAAAATTTTATAGAGAAACTATCTCAAATTTTAAGTTTTAGGGAGAGAAAATATCTTAGAATTTTAAAGAGATAAACTATATCAAATTTTAGAGAGAGAAACTATATCAAAATTTTAGAGAGAGAAACTACTTGAAATTTTTTTTTGAGAGAAATTATCTCAAATATTTAGAGAGATAAACTATCTCAAATTTAATAAAAAAACACATTATAATGAATAATATAATAAAAAAAATTAACCAAAAAAACACATGAATATGTTATGCATCCACGTAGAATCCAAACA
The DNA here is from genome assembly GCF_000471905.2 of Amborella trichopoda. Next base: position 1,929,075 of record NW_006497279.1, read on the forward strand.
ATTGAAACCTATTTTCTAGGAAATACTTTTCTAGAATTATATTTCAATAGAAATAGATTTTCCAAGTAATCTATTTTCATGGATCCAAACGACTCCTTATAGTGCACTAATCAACCGACTTAATTTATAAATAGGTCAATTTATACATTAATTAGCACTATTAGCCAATTTGCAAGACTATTAGGTGATTATTAAACAAAATCGAGTGACTTCTGTCATGTTATATAAAAAATGTATTAATAGCTTTTTGCATGGCCAATAATGGATTTTGTGTTATATGCAGAAACTCTAAACTCAATGGGTTGATTTTTGGCAAATAAAGTACGAAAAAAAAGAATCGACAAAAACATGCAACAAGCAAGAAAAAAAAATATGAATTAAATAATAGAAAAAAAAAACACCAAGATTTACATAGTTCATCATATATGTGACTACATCTGCGGATAAAGACGATCGATATTTTTCACTAAATCAAAAAGAGAATAATTACAAGAGAATCATACCTAAGAGAATTAGAGAAGGAACTCAATCTACCACAAGGCCTTTTTCTCTACACTTTTCTCTCTTTACAAAACCCCTAAAAGTCCTCTATTTTTTTTGGATCTTTCTCTCTCTAAATAACCTATTATATAAAAAAAGCAAACCCCAAAGAAGTGTTACATGAGAGTCCCTAATTTTCCCAACTTTATGGAATATTGAATTTATTCAAATCAACTAGGTGGATTTTTATGCCTATCATAATCCAACTAAGACTAACTCAAAGGATAATCATCCTTTATAATAGGAACTATCTAAAAATAGGAGGCCCAAATTAAAAGGAAACCAATCCATTAAAATTAAGAATTCAAGACAATTATCAACAAATCTCTACCTTGACTTAAATTCCAAAAGAGACTCTTATCGACTGTCTTCTCTACACGCACCCCCATAGGTGCTTACTTTGGCAACACATTAGTCAAATCTAAGCATTACTTGAACTTTTGTAATGAACCCGACTTTGTCAACATTTTTGCAGTAGTCTTCTTAGTATCAATATTTGGTAACAAGATATCTCATTTGGCTATTATCTCAAGGATAAAATGGTACCTAACATTAATATGTTTCGCCATTGCATTATATACCTAATTTTTTGCCAAATTATTGCACTTTGACTATCGCAATAATTAATAGTCTCATCTTATCACATGTCCAAATCACTTACGAGCCCTCTAAGCCATATTGCTTCTTTCACTGCCTCAGTAACTGTAATGTATTATGCTTCTATCGTAGACAAGGCAACCACAGTTTGTAGCATCAACCTCCAACTGATTGGAGCTCCTGCAAATATAAATACATAACCTGTAGTAGATCTCCTACAGTCCATATCACTTGCAAAGTCAGAATCAACATAACCAATAATCTTGTCACCAAACTTGTTATCTCTGTCAAACACCAAACCCATGTCTGACGTACCCCCCTTAGGTAATGCATAATTTATTTTACCGCATGTCAATGCTCCTTTTCTAGATTAGCCACATAATTGCTAACAACAGTAACGGCTTGAGAAACATCTGAACTAATGCAAACTATTGCATGCATGAGGCTTCCAACTGTACTCGCATAAGGAACATGAGCTATGTATTTTCTTTCAGCATCGGAACTTGGAAATAATGTTGTTGATAATCTGAAATGCGCAGCAAGAGGAGTACCCACGAGCTTTAAATTTTTTATCCCGAATCTAGCGAGGACCTTCTCAATATACTCTTTTTAAGATAGACGCAATTAACCCAACTTTCGATCTCTACAAATCTCCATACCCAAAATTTTCTTCGTAAACCTAAATCTTTCATCTCAAATTTTCTAGCAACCTGAGTCTTCAATTTACTAATTTCTGAAGAATTGTTTGCATCAATAAGCATATAATCCGCATAGAGCAATAAATAGATGAACGAACCATCAATAAATCTATTAAAATAAACACAATTGTCATACTTACTTCTGACATAGCCGTGTCCAATCATGAATGTATCAAAGCGCTTATACTACTGCCTAGGAGACTGCTTTAGGTCGTATAATGACTTCTTCAGCTTGTAAACATGGTCCTCCTTACCTTTAATAACAAACCCTTGTAGCTGGATCATATAAATCAGTTCTTTTAACTCTCCATGAAGGAATGCAGTCTTGACATCAAACTGCTCTAACTCCAAATCAAACAATGCAACCATGGCCAGTAATACCTAAATAGAAGTGTATTTCACAACTGAAGAAAAAATCTCATTATAATCAACACCTTCTTTATGTACATATCCTTTTGCAACCAAACGTTCTTTATATTAATCACCACCAATCGTAGGTGACACATCTTTCTTCTTATAAACTCACTTAAGTGACACATCTTTCTTCTTATAAACTCACTTACATCCAATGACTCTCTTGCCTTTAGATAAGTTCACGAGATCCCAAGTATGATTCTTCTGAAGAGATTCAATTTCTTCATCAATGGCATCACTTCACCTGCTACTATTACTATCTTGTATATCTTCCTTAAAAGTAGATGGCTCTTGGCCTGTGATAACCAATGTATGAGCTACTATGTCCTCAAAACCGTACCACACAACTCGCTTTTTAATTCTCTTACCCTTTCCAAGCTGTGGCTCTTCCTCAAGTGGAGTTGGCTCAAAGACTTCTTCATGGGCAACATCTTCCTCCATTCTTTCATAGGGAATTTCTAACACATATTTTGAAGTATTTTCTGGAATTATCAACTCCACCTCAACTGCATCATTATTGCTGCGATTTTCTTTTTCTTCATCTTTCTGAGTGGCAGACTCATTAAGCATAATATCACAACTGACAATAACCACATTTTATAGCCCTTAAGCCCATCCACATAACTAAGGAAAATATGTTTTAAATGAGAATAAGCAATAGGTTTATCGGACCATACTTCTTGTAGTGTTTTGTAGTCTATTGTTGTAGATGTGACCTATTTACGAGGTAACACGCCATAGTGACGGCCTCTGCCCAAAAGTCCTATTGACAAACCAACATTACTCAACATGTTGCGGACCTTCGTTAGAAGTGTCATGTTTATACATTCAACAACTCCATTATGTTGCCGCGTATTCGAAGTGGTGAAGTGATGAGCAATTCTTTCGTTCTTGCAAAAATTATAAGCTCCACTGAAGTGTACTCTCCACCATTATCAGTCCTCAAGTACTTGACTTTCTTTTCAGTCTGTCTTTCGACCATAGCTTTCTAATACTTGAATGTGTTAAATACATCGGTCTTTTTCTTTAGTGTGTAAATCCACACCTTCTTTAAGAAATCATCTATGAAGGAAACAAAGTATAGAGATCCACCTTTTGAGACAACTGATGCAAGGCCCCATACATCTGAATGAATATAATAAAAAATGTCTTTTGTGGTATGTTCTGACGTGCGAAACTACACCCTACACTGCTTACCATAGACACAATGCTCACAGAAGTCCAACTTGCACTTCTTCACACCATTGATCAATTAGTATTTGTTAAGTTCTGCCAAAGCTCTCTCACCTATGTGGCCTAAATGCATATGCCACAACTGAGTCAAGTCAAAATCACAATCATTAGATACAAAAATTGTTTCTCTATTTGTATAGTATTCTCAAGCAACATATATAAATTCGGTCTGATCTTCTTGCCTTTCATCATAACTAGAGCACCCATAAGAACTTTTAAAACTCCACTTTCTCCAACATATTTGCAACCATTATAGTCTAAGGGAACCCAAAGAGATAAGATTCTTTTTCAGATCTAGAACATGTCTAACATCAGTCAGGGTTCTCATAACTCCATCATATATCTTGATAGTAATTGTCCCAAAACCAATGGTTTTGCAAGCTGCATGATTCCCCATCAAAACTGATCCATCATCGATGTTCTAGTATGTGGTGAACCAATCCCAATGAGGGCCCATATTTAAAGTTTTCACAATTTGTTGAGATTGACAATACATTATCTATTCTACTTATCGAGTTTCTATCAACTATATTGGCTGGTTCAAATGTTCGTCTTTCTTTTTCTTTGAGTTTTCAACAATTTGTCTTAATGTGCATATTTTTCTTGTCGTAATTACAATGAATACCTTTTCCTGATTTAGATTTGGATTTGGATCTGCCCTGACTTTCCTGTCTCTTTTCACTTCTCTCGTCAGATCTCCCTTTAGCCAATAAACCATCTGCATGTGGCTAAGCTATATGCTTCTCTTCCTCAAATCATTAGAGAGAAGAGTCGAAGTCACATCCTCCATCTCTATGCTATCATTTTCATAAACAACGTTGTGACTAGATGCTCATATAAATGAGCGAGGAGGACAATAAAATTATAGCCTTATCATCATCACCCATTTTAACACCAACATTTAATAATTCACAAATAACTTTATTAAAATAATTCAGGTGTTCATGGATATCTGTACTTTCATTCATCTGTATGGTGTACAATTTTTGCTTTAAAAATAATCGATTTGTGAGAGACTTTGTCATATATAAACTCTCAAGCTTCAACCAAAGACTTGATGTTGAATCCTCATTGACGATATTAAATAGCACTTCACTCGATAAGCACATTCAAATAGTGTTTGTAGCCCTCAGATCTAAGTCTTCCCAATCCTCATCAGACATGGATTCCGATCTATTTGACGTTCCTTTCAGAGCTTTATGTAGGACTTGTTGCACTAGTAAATCTCGAACATTGATTTGCCAAATTCCAAAATTATTTTTGCTATCAAATTTCTCCATTTTAAACTTTGCATTCGAAACCTTTACCGATATACTGACAACCCCAAACCAAGCTTTGATACCACTTGTTGTGCGTGAAAACTCTAAACCCAATATATTGATTTTTGACAAATAAAGTACGAAAAAAAAGAAGCGACAAAAAAAAAGCAACAATTAAAAAAAATAAAACAGGAAATAAATAATAGAAACGAACATCGGGATTTATGTGGTTCGTCATAGATGTGACTACATCTACAGGAAAAAAAGATCAATGTTTTCCACTAAATCAAAGAGAAAAAAAATTACATGAGACTTATACCTGAGAGAACTAAAAAAGAAACCTAATCTCCTACAATGCCTCTTTCTCTACACTTTTCTCTCTCTACAAAACCTCAAAAGTTTCCCTATATTTTTCTCGATCTTTCTCTATCTAAATAACCTATTATATAAAAAAATAAACCTCAAAGAGGTGATACTCCCTACTTTTTCTAACTTTAAAGAATCTTGACTTTATCAAAATCAACTATGTGCACTCTCATATCAGTCCTAATCCAACTAGGATTAACCCAAAGGATAATCTTCTTATATATTATGAACTATCTAAAAATAAGATACCCAAATTAAAAGAAAACCAATCCCTTGAAATTAGTGATTTAAGAATTCAAGACAATTATAACACTTTGCAAACCTCCACAGGCTGATAGCTCTAGTATGTCATAAAGTTCGAGAAAATTTACTTTGAAGTTTGAGCTTGGTCATTGGAATAAATGCAACTATCGAATTTAACATCCAATAATTAAGATGAGTTATGACTATCTTGTGCCAAAAGTAAATATATTTTTTTAAGAAAAAACAAAAACATATATTTCGATAAGAGATAAAACCCCAAAACTACATGAAAGTACAATAGATCTTGAAATATTAGATTCCAATTGTGTTATGACTAGATTAATATTTTAAAACCCACATTAGTGGCATGGATCATTCACCCACAAATCTGTATCCGGTTGCTGGATTGACGATTTGGATGGTGTGTGGCTTTGTCTGTATTAATAATCCAAAAAATAGTAAAAATAAGTTTTTTTTAAAATAGGAATTATGCGGTGAGAAAGATTACACAAGTTGAAACAAAAGAAGAAAGAAGCCAAAACAAACCAATAAAAAAAGGTGAGAGACTTCCTTAAGTGGAACTCACAAGTTTTGCATAGCGATCTGCATTTGAGTTGAAGTCGCGATCAACTTGCACAAAACACTCTTATTGCTGCACATTCCTTAAGTGGAACTCACAAGTTTTGCATAGCGATCTGCATTTGAGTTGAAGTCGCGATCAACATGCACAAAGACACTCTTATTGCTGCACATTTTGAAATTCAAGGACAAAAATAAATTATGAGCCCTATGAGCTCCATGAACAAAACGAAAGTTAAATGATTTTTTTATATACTTTTCCTCGATACATTGACTAAACTATTTTGTCTCGTTTGCACGTGCCCTAGAGGCCCTGTATAATTAGGTTTACTTGGATTTGGAAACCTAATGCAACATGTGTTAAAACCCTAAGCTACATTGTCATGGTATAAACCGCAACTTAATTATGGGAAAGTTTATATAGAATCGAGGCTCTAAACAATTAAATTCGAGCCTACTTCAAAAATTTCACTAGAAGATATTGTTTTGATGCCCAAGTATCCTCAAATTCATCATCTCGATATCAAGATGCATGGACATGATAAAAAAATAGATTTCAAGTTTTGAAAATAGTGTATTTTGTAACGCACTTTTGGACCGTAAAATTTCAAGATTTTCAAGTTTTCATAGTTCTCTTAATCTACATCATTTTTGAAGCTTTAAACTTTATAAATAAAGTTGAAAATATATTTTAAGGCTATCAAAAAGATTTCCTACATTGAAACCATATTTCCTCATTACTATTTGAAAGTAGACTCTAATTTGAATGTTTAGAGCCTATAAGGGTGTGGTTTCCATAAGGTTGCAACCTTAAACAATCTATTTAAGGCGAACCTCTAAATTTTATCATAGCATATAATTTTGATGTGAAAATATTCTTAAGATTATCTTAAAATCTATTCTTATATTTAATTATAAAATTTTAAAATCAAGTAGATCAATAAACATATGAAAATCTCGAAAATGGACGGTCTAGATAATGTGTTGTAAGATGCATTATTTCTTGGGACTCAAAATCTTTTTGTTTTCATAATCATATATCTCGACGTCAAGATGATTAATTAAAATATTTTTTCAATATTAAAATCTTTTGGATGGATTTTTGAGGTGCATCCCTAGTTATATATTTTAAAGTTGCAACCTTATAAAAACTTTTCCTTTCGAATAGAAAGGGGTCCTTGTTCTTGCAATTTAAATTTAAATTACTTTAAGCAAATGAAGGGTCTGTACCGGAATCCAAAGGTCTGGCGGGAGACACGCCAACAGAAATTGCGGCTCCATGTCCGTCTACGTGCTTATCCTAAAGGTTTATCAGTCGGGTGCGACACGTGTCGATGTCTGGTGAAATACGTGTGCGAAGGGGACACGTCATCAAGACGTACACGTGGCCAACTGTAACCGGCGATTCAGAGATTGAAGGGAAAATGATTCAATAACCTCGTTGTATTGGAGGTAATTACGAGGGTAACACCGGTTCGTTGATAATAGGGGTAACTCGTTTACCCAAAGCTTTTCACCTAATGACCGGAGAGCCCTTGGGGTATTTTGGGAGTGGAGAGTAGATTCGGTAGAATCTCTCTGTACTTGCGTAAATTTGGATCCCAGCTGTCACATTTACACTTTTGAATGCATAAAAATTTAAATGTAAAAAATTAAGGGTACGGTTTGTATAGGGTTTAGGCTCTAAACAATCAAATTAGAACCTACTTTCAAATAGTATTAAAAATTATGGTTTTGATACTGAAAATCTTTGTCATAGCTTTAAATTATATTTTTATCTTTATTTATAAAGTTTAAGGCTTACAAAATAGTGTCGATAGATAGATATATCAAAACTTGAAAATCTTGAAAATTGACGGTCCAAAAATGTGTTACAAAATGTCTTTTTTCAAAACTTGAAATCTATTTTTTTATCTCATACCTATGCATCTTGATATCGAGATGATCAATTTGAGCATCAAAACAATCTCTTCTAATTAAATTTTTTGAGATAGGCTCTAATTTGATTGTTTAAAACCTCGGTTCTATATAAACTTATCCCAAAAATTATTTACTTTGTTCTCATGTGTCACCATTAAAAGATAAAGATTATATTTGGAGTGCGTGGATATGCTCCGCAGGAGTGTATTGTACATCTATTCCCGCAATCAAAATACCTACTTAGGAGGTTCCTTTTTACCATGAAATCTTAGGAACCACTTACTGGATGATTATTTTCAAATTAATAAATTTGAATGTTGGGTTTCATAATACTTAAATCTCGGTGTCTTTTCAATCATGAGACATTATTTATTTTAAGTGCGTAGAAAGTACAATTAGGAAAAGTTTTTTATCGATATTAGTTTATATCTAATAGCTTGAAAGAGGTTGTTTGGGTCCTAAGGTCAATTATAGAGGTTTTTATGAAGGAGTAAATGGACAATATATTCCCATGGGAATACATTGACCGTCTCCTTTATTTCAAATCCAAAGAAAATAGAATCGTGAAAGTTGGTTCTCTCCGTTTTGTTTTATGTGAGGTATTAGCCGAGGCAGCACAATGTTGTCCTTTGTGCACTTAGCCTTCTTTTTACTGGTTTTTCATGCGTTATGAATTGGAGACACAGTAAGTTTTGTCTTTTAACACTTTATTTTCATTTAATAATGTTTTAGCTTTCATTTTCTTGATGTTTTCCATTTCATGGTGCTCTTTACTTTTGCTTTTGCCATTTTACACTCTTTCTATCTTCAGTTGGTTTTTTTTTTCATCCATTCACGCGTGATTAAGCTGTTATGTTAATCTAATAATCTTTTCATGCAATTCATGCATACCACGTGTTTCCTTTTTCTTGCCAATATTCTAAATTTCTTAAATTATTATTATTTTATTAAATTGGATGACATTTTGCCAATATTCATACAAACTTTAATTCTCTCTAAAAAATCCACTCTATCTCTCTCTCTCTAAAATGAGTACACCACAAATTTAAAATTTCTCTCACAAAAATCCATTGACTAATTTCATTTATGGAGATAGGGAGAACAAATTATTCGTACTTATCTTAATTTTTTTTAAAAAAAATTCGTACGTATCTCAAGTTCTCTATTTTAGATAGAGAAGGCTTCAACAAATTTTAAGCCCAAAAACCTATTTTGGGAAATTAGAAATTAGAAACCCCCCAAAATTAGCCTATTGGACTTCCAAAGGGCTTCAAATTGTCCCACTAAAATGACCTTTTGTTAGAAACAGTTTTGTTCGAAACAGTTCATGGGGCTGGATCGCATTTGTACTGCAGTCATGAGGTATAAAGTATCTATATTAATGATGGATGCAAATAGGTGGTCTATTTAAAAATAATTATAATTAATGGTTCAAATGTTTTTTTAATATATTTATTATTTTTAATTTTTAAAATTTATATATTTTTTCTTTATATTAAAGATTATAAATTCTTTAAATTAAGATCAAATTATATTTAAAAAATATATTTATTACCAAGCCTGCATTTCTACCTATGCAAGCTTGTCAATATGCGAATCACATCTTTCTCTAAATTTCATACACTACAAATTTAAATTTTCTATCAAAAAATCAATTGACTAATTGTAGTTATGGAGATGGTGACAACAAATTATAGGTATTTATCTCAAGTTCTCAATTTTAGATAGAAAATGTTTCTAGAAAATTTAAGCCAAGAAACCTATTTTGGGATATTAGAAATTTGAAAACCCCAAAATTAGTTTAATTGAATTTCAAAAGCGCTTCAAATTGTCCACTAAAATGACTTCTTTTTTTTTTTAAGAACAATTGTTTCATACATGCAGGACCATATTTGTATAATATGCAGTTAAGAGGTATAAAGCATCCATCTTAAAGATGGATGCAAATAGGTGGTCTATCTACAGTTCAAATGTTTTTTTAATATAATTACTATTTTTAGTTTTCAAAATTTATATATATATTTTTTACATTAAAGATTACATATTTTCTAAAAATTAAGATCAAATTATATATATATATATTATTTATTTATTTAAAAAATATATTTACTGCCAAACCCGCATTAATGCGCAAGCTTATTTGCATGCTAGCCGCGTCCTTCTCTAAATTGCATACACTTAATTTTCTCTCAAACAAATTATTCACTAAGTTGCATTTATGGAGATAGTGACAACAAATTAATCGGACTTAGCCCAAAAACCTATTTTGGGAAATAAGAAATTAAAAACTCCCCAAAATTAGCCTATTGGGCTTTCAAAATGCCTTCAAATTGTCCGCTGACCCTTTTGTGAAATAAATACTAATAAAAAAGAGATGCAGTTGCAGACAGATGTATCCCTAGGTGTAGAGATAAAGTGCGCCTTCAAATTTTATCTTGGTGTATAATTTTGATGTAAAATGTTTTTAGCATTATCTCAAAATCTATTTTTATATCTAATTATAAAAAGTTAAATTTAAAAAATAGTTAAAATTAAATAGATCTATAAACATATAAAAATCTTGAAAATAGACAGTGTCGATAATATGTTGTAAAATACATTATTTTTAAAATTTAAAATTTTTTTCATTTTTCATGGTCATACATCTCGATGTCGAGATAATCAATCAAAGGGTTTTTCTACATTAAAACTACCTTTGATGGATTTTTGAGGTGCATCCCTAGTTCTACATTATACCGTTGCATCCTTATATAAACTTTTTCCATAAAAAAAACATGAGAGAGGCGTTTGGGATAATTACGAAAGAGGCCCGGCGTGGTTTGGTCATCTTTCCCAAAAAACAAAAGGGTGTTTTGGTCATGTTTGTCGTCATCTTTTTCCTTAAAGGCAGACGGCAACCGGCTGCCAAATTTATAGGGCCTTCTAAGCCTAGTGGCGGTTTTCCTGCCACTCTACGATTATTAGTTAGCATTTGTCAGGGTCCGTTGTCTCTCTTTCCAGTCAGCCGTTATCTTCTTCCTCTAAATATGTTTTACCGTAAAAGCCCAAAACATATTCTACAATTCTCACTAAGTCCTTCCTCCCTTTCGCGCTCTCATCTGAAAAATACGCCATTAAAGCCACCTTGTCATCAAAAGCCCCTGAGTAATCTCTCTCTCTCACAGACCAACTTGTGCATTTCTCTGCAGTCTCTCTCGACCTTTATAGATACCCATCACTAATTATTCGAAGCCTCTGTCTTTTTATATGCACAATCTGCCATTGTTGCAGAAACCCATCACTCTTTCTTTCATTCACTCTTTTCCCCCCTTAGTTGCAGAGGTCGCCATTAAAAAGACTCCTTGCAATTGCATTTCAAGAACAGAGAACACCAATCTCTCACCATCTTCTATATCACCCTCACTTGCATAAACCACTTCTCTCTGTCTGTTATCTCCGACTCCAAATTACAACTCCTTTACTAAACCCAACAACAAATCCTCAAACCCCATCAGCCCAATCGGGTTTTTGATCTATTTGAGCTACCAGAGCTTTCCTGTGGTTGCAGAGTGCGACTCCTCTGCAACTATACAGAGAGAGAGATGGCGAGCCATGGCTCTTTCTCTAGCCTCAACTCTTACATAAAAGCTCTTTCTGAAACACCCCAAAGGTTAAATAAACGAATGTGGTCTGTCTCTTCAGCCAGTGAAGAACTAAGCCTGGTTAAAGTGCGCTCTGGTTCATTAATGGCCAAGAGGCTTCGATGGTTCGACCTCGTCGGTTTAGGACTAGGTGGTATGGTGGGTGCTGGTGTTTTTGTGACCACAGGCAGCGCCATGAAGCTGTATGCAGGACCAGGAATAGTGGTGTCCTACGCCATTGCTGGTCTATGCGCTCTTCTCTCTGCTCTTTGTTATACTGAGTTCGCTGTCGATATGCCTGTTGCTGGTGGTGCTTTCAGCTATCTTAGGATCACTTTCGGTAATCTTCTCTCTTCATCTTTGCTCTTTCTTCTCTTCATTTTATTTGTGCTCAAGATTTGTAGGAGTCATGGCTTTCAGTTTACTGAGAGAAAGAGGGAAAATGATTACAAGAGAGAGAGAGAGAGAGCGAGAGAGAGAGAGAGAGAGAGGAGGAGGTAT
>NW_006497279.1:1941542-2042957 GCF_000471905.2 Amborella trichopoda
GAGAGAGAGAGAGAGGGAGGGTATCTATCTATTTGTGCCTGTTGTAAGGTAGTTAAATTATCTAAATGGTGGGGTTCCTTTTAGTCCGTAGCACTGTTATGAACTTATGATTGGGTTTCTGCCTTTTTGGCGTCTTTTCTTTACTGTTACTGTCTCTGTAGTTTTTTTTTTTTTTCTCGCAATCAGGTTTTAAGTCTTTTTCCCTACGACAATTGACAGAGTATCAGTCTTATCGATTTTCAGTTTATTGAAAAATATTCCAATTGTTTTTTTTTCTTTTTTGATTGTTTTCTTGTAACTGTTCATCATTTTTGTCTCATTCCTTTTTCCTTCTAGATTTGAGTCAAAAGACTGTTCCTGATCTTGTACGACTATTTGGATAATGTTTTCTATATCCTTTTTTCTTTTATTTTTCACAGTTTTTCTCTAGTTTTCTCTTTTTTAGGGAAATTAAATTTGTTTCAGAAGATTGTTCCTTTGGGATATTGGTTCGTTGTTTTTGTTTCTTGATTTGATTTTTTATCTTTCAAATGTTGGTGAGTTTTCAGTCGTTTCCTTTTGACATTGCAAATTTGAATTTATCGACACTGAAATTAAATATCAGTTGTTCCCTTTTCCCATTGCAAATTTGAATTTATCAATATTGAAATCACTTCTCTCTCTCTCTCTCTCTCAAACAGGGGAATTCGCTGCTTATATGACTGGTACAAATTTAGTAATGGAATATGTGTTCTCTAATGCCGCCGTTGCAAGGAGTTTAACCTCTTATTTGGGTTCAGCGTTTGGCATTGTTGCTACTGAAAAATGGAGAATAAAAATCGACAGTTTTCCGGAAAATTACAACTCCCTTGACTTTGTAGCGGTCGCCATTATCTTAGCCCTCACCTTTTGTATTTGTTACAGGTTTGAACCCATTACCTTCCTTTCTAATTACTATTTGAAACAACCGTGAAACTGATTATGATTCTCCTCTCTACAGTACTAAAGAGAGTTCGATTCTGAACATGGCGATAACAGGCGTGCACATAGTATTTATAGTGTTTATCATAATTTTGGGGTTTTGCAAAGGCGAGTCTGAGAATTTTACACACACCCAAAATCCATCAAAAGAAGGGGGTTTCTTCCCTTATGGTGCAACAGGAGTCTTTAATGGAGCTGCCATTATTTACTTCAGCTACATAGGTTATGATGCAGTCTCTACAATGGCAGAGGAGGTGAAGGACCCTGCTAAAGATATACCAATCGGTGTGTCTGGTTCGGTTGTTCTTGTTACAGTGCTCTACACTTTAATGGCTGCTGCTATGGCCAAGCTGGTCCCCTATGATGCGGTAAAATTTCTCTTTCCTCTCTCTATATTTAACATAGCATGTTAAATGGATGACACTAAATGGAATTGAATCCTCACCATCACCATCAAAGCTTTTTATGGACCATTTGTACGAATCTTAATATGTTATTATGATCTCATCAAAGCTTTTTTTGGACCATTTTGGTTGGCTATACGAATCCTAGTTATTATGATCTATTGACGGTTGAGGGTCATACCCTCAATAAAATCTTAAGTACCAATATTTTTTTGTTTTTGGATTATTTTTAACTATATTTGATGTGGATCCTAAAATTTTAGCTAAAATATAAAATGTGGAAAATTACAAAGAAGGTTGATCAACCGGTCTTTTTCTTATGTTTTTTCAAAATCGTCTCTCGATCAACCTGAATTTTATTTTTATTTTTAGTTTTTTTATGGCAGTGCGTCGAACTTTAAGGCATGACCCTACTTAAAAAAAAACTAAATCTTTTTTAAAAAAAATCAAAATTCAGGTAGATCGAGAGGCAATTTTGGAAAAAAAGGAAAAAAAAATACATATAGTCCGATATTTTTCGTAATTGTCACATATAAGTAGAGCATTTTGTATTTTACCTAAAATTTTAAAATCCATACGTAAATCACTCTATTAAATAATATCTCTTTTTTTCTCTCTTCGATGGATGGTTTTTACTCTCTGTTTTCATGCAATTCGTGTGATCTCTCTCTAACCAAGGTCTTAAATGTTTGCAACCTACTCTCTTTTCATTATCCATTTAATTCATGGACGCACTCTCTCTCTCTGTAATCCTTCTTGTTAAATGGCTAATAAGGTTCTCTCTCTCCCTGTTCAATTTATGGACTCTCTCCCTCTCTCTCTAGAATTGCTTCTCTAGCCTTTCCCTCTCTCTATGTTTCTCAATTCAATTTATTGTCTTCCGCTCCGTATATATGTTTTTCTGTCCCTCTCCATATGTTTCTCTCCTCTAATGTTTCTTCCATATGTCTCTCTCCTCTAATGTTTCTTTCTCTTGCTTCCTTTTATCTCTTTTCCATTTGTGGAACGACTGATATCTTTGTTTTCTTTTGAGACATACGGCTCTAGAAGGGTCAATTACAAAATAGGATTAGTGGATCTTTTCGGTAAGAAAGGAAAGTATATATTATATATTCGGTTAATACAGAAAGTGTAGATTGTATACATTAGATATCCGGTTGATACAGAATGTATAATTTGTAATTAGTAAAGATGGGAAGGATCTCTTACCTTTCCCATATTTACTATCCTTACCATATATATTTACTACCTTTTTTATATTTACGGATTACAATTTACACTTTCTATATTAACCTTTCCATATTTGGGTCTTACCTTTCCCATATTTACTTATTACAATTTATGCCTTCTATATTAACGGTCCCATATTTACTACCCTTCCCATATTTATTGATTACAATTTATATCTTTTATATTCACTTTCCCTTATTTACTATCATTCCCATATTTATTGATTACAATTTACCCATTTTATATTACTATCCTTAACATATTTACTGATTACAATTTACACCTTCTATATTAACGAGATATAGAATATATACTTCATTTTCACATCTAGCACTTTGGGGCTTACCCAGCTTACCAAGTTATGGCTCACAGTAAAATTCATTTCACTGTAAAATTCATTTCAAGAAGTCAAATCTTTAATGGGGTTTTCTCTGTTGGCTACCCAAACGTAGATTTGGATAGGGATCATGGCGTACAAGATACCCAAGTACCAGGGCGAACCACCATTTGGGCTGAAGAAACTGAGCTCGAAGGTTCCATTCCTGCTCTTTAATGTTGAATTCCTGGAGATTAGGTTGCCGGAAAATACAGAAACAGAGGAAAAATAGATGAAAAGGTAGAAAATTCAAGCGAAAATTACAATGTTCTCAGGGGAAAAGGTGATACAATGGTGTTTAGATTAGGCAAAAATGTGATACAATGGTTGGTGTTTCACGTTTGAAAATGGGTGTGGTTTGAATAGGGCGACAATATTAAGAAATCAAAGTAAAACTCCCTTATAAATGTTTATAATCTATCTTCCTCTTTAATTATAAAATTTAAAGTTTTAAATGGTACAGATCGAACATATCTCTAAATACTTAAAAAGATTGAAGATGCATTAGTTTTAAGACTTGAGAACAAATATTTTTTTTTTCAAATTTGTATATCTTTGAGATGAAATAATCAATCTAAGGGTTCTTAAGCATTAAGAACAACTTTTTTTAGTGGATTTTTGAGGTGCGCTTTTACTTCTACAATATAAGGTTAATGTCTTGTACAATTTTTTGCTTTTAAGTTCGGGTCTATGAAGGGTACTTACTACTACAAGTCATTTTAAGGGGGTCGCAATTTTTCCTTGTTGGGGTTTATAAAAGCTATGGGGCGCTTACAAGTACAAGTCATATATTATAAGATTTGATGTAAGGAGATCATAATTATTATTAAAAAAATTCAGGTGGTCGGGACTAGACAAAGCCCAAAATAAATTTTTGAAAATATTGTGGCACATTTCAATATGTTTTATTTCACATCTAATGATTAAATATAATTGTGACCACTATGTAACAAAATGACCAAAATAATACAAAAATAAAATTATGAAATTTACTTGTTTACTGTTTCAGTAGCTTTTTCCAATATTATGAAAAAAATTCTTAGTTTCCCCCTCCTATTATGTCACTTTTAAAAAGTCTCTTGAAGGAGGTCGGGGTCATTCTTACAAGCACATTGACTTACCAAAAAAAAATAAAACTTATAAAAAGTCTCAATATATAACATTAAAGGTTATATGAGGTTGCAACCTTAAAATGTAGAATTACATATGCACCTCAAAAATCATCAGAAAATGTTGTTTTAATGTTGAAAAATCTTCTAATTGATCATCTCGACATTGAGATGTATGAATATCAAAGAAAGAGTTTTGACTCTTAGAAATAGTGCATCTTGCAACACATCATGTAGACCGTCTATTTCAAGATTTTCATATATTTATAAATCTATTTGATTTTAACCATTTTTGGATTCTAAAATTTTATAATTAGATATAAAAATAGATTATCAGATAATCTAAAAAAAATTTATACCAAAATTATATTTGATAAATTTTGAAAATGCGCCTTAATTGGATTGTTTAAAGTTGCAACCTTATAGAAACCACACCCTTCGAAGTTCCATTAATTTTTCCCGTTATGTATTTGAACTTCTCACGATTTCCGTCCTTTTAAGCAATAAGAATATCTTGGTCATTTTTGGCGTTATTTGTATGCCGTAACATTCACTCATCGGTCTCTTTCGTTCAAAACCGTTCCGTTTCCGTCGTTTCTAAACTGTGCGTGCTAAGAGTAAGGGTATTTTTTGCAATCTTAAAACTAGTTAAGATATTCTTGTCTTATTCTTCTTTTTCTCCTCTTATGCCTTTTAATGTGGTATTTTCATTAACCAAACGAAACTTTGCGGATATATTTGTTATAAAAGAGGAAAACTCTATTACATGTATTATTATTTATTTTCGGGGTAGATTAGTGGGTAATACATGTCCCTCTACCTTCATTTTTTTATATTAGGTTGCAACCTTAACATTTAGAACTACGGATGCATCTCAAAAATCCATCGTAAA
This sequence comes from Amborella trichopoda, assembly GCF_000471905.2. The sequence goes on from NW_006497279.1 coordinate 1,946,514, forward strand.
AGGTTGTTTTAATGTTGAAAAATCCTCTGATTGATCATCACGACATTGAGATGTATGACTATGAAAAATAAAAAGATTTTGAGTTTCAGAAATAATGCATCTTACAACATATTATTTAGATTATCCATTTTCAATATTTCCAAATGTTTATAGATCTACTTGATTTTAATCATTTTTGAAGTTTAAAATTTTATAATTAGATATCAAAATAGATTCTGAGATAATCTTAAGAATATTTTACATCAAAATTATATGTTATGATAAAATTTGAAGGTGTGCCTTAATTGGATTGTTTAAGGTTGCAACCTTATGAAAACCACACTCTTTTAGAAATAGTTAGTGATTTTCTTATAAAAGAGGAAACTTTATCACATGTGTTTTTATTATTTTTTTGTATAGATAAGTGGAGAATACAGGAACCTTACCGGCTTTTTATAAATAGTTAGTAGCTTTTGAATGCATGAATAAGATTAAGAAGGCTTAGGTGGAGCTACCACCATGACCTTGACCTCAACCCCGATTGGCAAACGTTTCCTCGTACAAACCCCCCAAAAGGCCAACAATATTGGTATTTTTGGAAGGTATTTGCTATCATTTTTGACAAAAGTTTTGGGATGATATCTTTCCTCTAGACGCTTCAAATATTGGGTTACTTGGTGCCCTAACAAATAAACGACATCTACATTAGAAGGTGTTGCTTAAGAAAGGCAACAATCCACATATTTCACAAAATAGAGGGGGGCTCATGTAATGAAGACTGGTTGTTGTATTTTTAAGGGAAATATTTGTATACTTCCCTTATTGTTGTATTTTTAAGGAAAATATTTGTATACTTCCCTTACAACATAAAACATATGTACTTTCCCCCTCGAATTTAGATCAGGTGAGCCACTGACGGTTTGATCTAGATCTAACGCCTTAGAGTATAAATTTTCGTACGTGCCATCTCCTCAATTGGGCGTATCTAAAAAAATATTAAAAAGAAATTTTGATAAAATATAATGACCAAAATACCCCTTGAATCTTTCAGGGGTATTTTAGTGATTTTATTTTATTAGGAATATTTTTTTTTTACAAGTGCGAGTTTAATAGAGGTGTGAATACCCAAAATTTGGTGTTAAAATAATAATTTTTTCAAAAATAACATTAAAATAGTGTAGAGATGTGACATTGCGATTGAGACCATCTCAACTGTTCATTCAGAATAGACGGTTGGCTAGGGAGAAGTATATATCTTTTATGTTGTAAAAGAAGCATAGAAACCTGCCCTCAAACATTATGGTTTGGATTAAGATATTTAATTGATTTTGTTTGGTTGCTTGAAATCTCAACACGCATAAAATGTGGATACTAGGGCAGAACATGGGGCATGATCCTTCGTTTATATGAACCCTATGCTTTTACAAAAGGATTCGCCATGTGTCCTCCATACAACTAAGAAAAAAAGCTTATCTTAAGAATATATCTTTTGCTTGTTTGGAGTATCTTTTGTTTGTTTGGTGTTCTATTTTTCATAGAATTTTTTCATAGATTTTTATTTGGGTTTAGTTTCAAACTTTTGCAGATTGACCTAGACTCCCCGTTTTCAAGTGCTTTTAAGAGAGTGGTGGGTTGGGGATGGGTATCGAATGTGATTGGTGGAGGAGCAAGCCTTGGCATATTGACTTCTCTTATGGTGGCCATGCTGGGCCAAGCGAGATACATGTGTGTCATAGGCCGCTCGGCTGTTGTCCCAACCTGCTTTGCAAAGGTCCACCCTCGGACCTCCACACCGGTGAATGCATCCATTTTTCTAGGTAAATTCTCTCCTTCTATCGAATTAGTTAGGGGTGGCAATGGACATAATGACTTTCACCTTAATAAACTAAGGCTTGGGCTACAAAATGTGGCTTGAGAGCCAGGCCAGTGCCGGGCCATTAGGCCATGAGGGTTGTATCGGGCCAGGGCTACGACTAGTTCAGACCAGTTCGGCCCATTCTGGCCCTCTTTTTTATTTTCTTTATCATTGATTTAATTTTTATCTAGCTCGGCCTTGCTCTCTTTGGCCGTCAGGGTTAGGCCAGGCTTGGGCTGGCTTGGCCCGCTGCCAGCCCTAAAATTAGTCTTTGGTCTTTCTCTAGCCCTAACCCAAAGCTGCTCTATCTCTCTCACACACGCACATTCGTGGAATCTAATGAAGTTAATATGGATTGCTGGTGAAATAAGGTTTTTTCCTTGTTTTCTTGACCAAGTTCCGCCTGGTTTTCTACTTTTAGATCTTTTTCTTTTTTCATCTAGTCCTATGTCATTTATTGTCTTACCATCCGCACACATTTACTATATATAGTAGCAATGGAGGAAATCCAGACCTTTATCACTTATATCCCTCCCCTTCTTTTCTATCTCTTTTATCTCCCATACTTGTGGTCCTCACATGTGAGTTTTTAAGTACCTCAATTTACCCCATTTTGGTCATCTGTACAAACGCTAATTGTCTTAGATACATGAGGTGTTTTGTATTAGGTTGGTAATCAGTGTAAAATTTTATCACATGTTATCTTATCACGAATCCCAATCTTTAAAAAAAAAACAAAAAAAATCCAAAAACAACTTGACCCTCGCGATTAATTACTTTTGTGGGCCAGTTTTATTCTCCAGTTTCACGTGAACATTAATACTCCTTTCCCTCCTCACACTCCATAAATTGAGAAACATTGTGATCGTCACATTTGCCTAACTACTTATGTCCAATCTGTTCACTTTATTCCCTTTTAGCGCGTGAGCATTGACAACTCTCCCTCTTTTTTTAATTATTCTCTATATTTGTCATGGAATATACGCTACTCTCTAATCTTAACGCCATGCTCATGTCAAGAGCATGCCAACCCCATTTACAGTTCAGAAAGCATAGTTCTATTGGGAGAATGTGCATAGAGCATGTACCATGGCTCTTGAGAAACAATGGCTCAAATTTAAACTCTCTTATTTGACCCGTCATGGGTGGGTGGGCAATCTAGTCCTCGGATGACTTGGAATTGTCCGATTCTAATTGAGTTTTTTTTATAAATTATTATTATTATTATTATTATTTGTTGCATGTTTTCTGATCCAGTTCAACCTATTTTGGCCACCCCATCTGTTTTTTAGACATTGGTACAATGTTACGAGACCTGCCTCGGCTAAGGGACTCAGCCTTTGGCCGAGGCATGTTAGTTAGCCAAGTTTGCAGGACTCAGTCGAGCCCTATACGGGGCCAAGATACCCTAAATAACATAAGAAAAAAAGAAAATTTGAAAAAATAAAAGAAAGCTAGTAAAAGTAAAATAAAACCAAAAAATAATATTACAAAGTTAAAATACGCTTAAAAAAGTACATAAAAAATGTTTTAAAAGAAACTAATTTACATGCTGGTTCATTTACTAAGAAAAGGGATTTTGGCAAAAAAATCACATGCATTGAAATTTTTTTCAATTTTTGCAGATTTTTTTTAGATTTTTTTTTTTTATGTACATCGAGGTGTACACAGACCTTGGGGTTACTCAGTCTTGCCCACTCGAGCTGAGTCGCTTAACATACAATGCCTGTCTCGGCCAATTCCAATCCCTGGGAAACACCATACACTTTTGTTGTACAAGCATATACTTGTTCTCCGATCACATTAAGATATCATTGACCTTTTTAAGATTCCCATTAAAAAGGCTCTTTTACCTTATTCGAGTTGATTGTTTGAACATTGATTTGACGTTATTTTTTTTTAAACAGTATTTGACGGTTCTTAATTTATCTGTGCCCTAGGACTCTGCACGGCGGCAATTGCAATGTTCACCGACCTCAGTGTGCTCGTGAACCTGATCTCCATTGGAACCCTCTTTGTGTTCTACATGGTGGCCAATGCCGTGCTTTACCGCCGCTACAACGCACATGAGAAGGGCTCGGTCGTACCTACCCTATCCTTCTTAGCTGCTCTCTCCATTCTCTCCCTCCTCTTCGCACTTCTGTGGCACCAGAGTCCTCCACTCTCTAATCCCATAGCTGTAATCTGCCGATTGCTTGCACTTACTGCCTGTCCTGTCACAATTGTTGCCCTCCTCATCCTTTTCCACAACCTTGTCCCTCAGGCACCAAGGCCTGTCCTATGGGCGGTGCCTCTCATGCCCTATATTCCTGCCGTCTCTGTGTTTTTGAACATCTTCTTGCTTGCTTCGCTCGATGGGGCCTCGTATTTGAGGTTCGGGGTCTTCTCTGGGGTGGCATTGATGTTCTATGTTTTGTATAGTGTTCATGCTAGTTATGACCATGCGGAGGTGCGGGCTCGAGAGGCAGGGGCGGTCGAACTGATGGATGTAGAGAGGGAGTCGTCCAATCAGGGTGACTCTAAAGTGTAGAAATGTGGGGATGGGTGGGGAATTCCGGCAATTGGTAGTGGTAGGAGAAAGGTTGGGGGCGGTGGGACATATAATTTGTATTGTTGTAAAGGGAAAGGTGGGGGTCTTAGTATCACAAATTAGTGGTTAGTTTTAACCCTTTGATTAACAATCAGCGAGGTATATTTGTATAGGTGAAGCGTTTAAGGTAATACCAAGAAGAAAAACTGGGGACAGGAATGGAGGTCCCTATATTTTTGTTTGAAGAATCACCGATGTGTACCGAAGTTCAAAGGATCTTATCAACCAGGTTTTTGGTCTAACAGTTTGCAAGAGTGATGGGACAGTTTGCAAGAGTTATGAGACGTCTTGGACTTGATCTGCTCGGTTACAAAACTCGAACCAAGCGGCTGCAAAAATATTAATTAGGAAAAAGTTCATAAGCGGCGTTATGGCACATGAACAGTAGCCATGAGCAATAGCCACCTACTTTCCAATTTAGTTGGACAATCCAACTAAGCTGAATAGTGGCTAGTTTGAGTTACTTTACAGGTATTCCCCACATAGTATTCGAACTTAATAATTAAGTACTAATTAGCCTTGTTTCAAAGTTGGAGATGATCCAATACGCTTTAGGGCAAGCTATCCAACCGTCTATTATGAATAAAGGGTTAAGATTGTCCCAATCACAATATCATATCTTAATACTATTTTGTTCTATAAATTATTTTGAGACCAAATTTTGTACGTCTAATCTTTTATAAAACTCGCACTAGCGAAAAATATTAAAAAAATATTTTCAATAAAATAAAATGATCAAAATACCTTTGAAAGATTCAAGGGGTATTTTGGTGATTATATTTTATCAAAAAAATATTTTAAATATTTTTTATAGGTGTTCCCCAATGAGAAGATGACATGTCCCAAATTTCATATTCATACAATTTGTATAAAAAAAATTAAAAATAAAATGCTTTGAGATGTCGGATCGAAGACCAAATGATGAGTGGCTCTTTTGATCAAAATTGGATTGCAGGATGGTAAGGGAAGCATAGATCTTCTATGCCGTAAGAGAAGTATAGAAACCTTTCCCTATGCTTTAATCAATTATGGCAAAAGATTCTAGTCAAGACCACCTTGAAATGTGTTTTGTGCCTCAAAATATTTTTAGCCGTAGGGGTGGCAATAAGTTGGTCTTGGGCTGGATTAGGCCTTGGCTATAGGGTCAACCTTTGCCCATCCTAGACAAGGGCTAAGAGGCCCTACTTAGGCCTTGTCAGGGTAGGGTGGGCTTAGGTCAAATCCAATCAAAGTTAAAAAAATGAAAAAATATATAAGAAAAGAACGGTTAGGCCGGCCTTGTCCTAGGCTCGGATCCGCCCTGTCCTTAGGCCATGGTGGCCTGACCGTGGTCAGGTCCTCTGACAACATTTTGTGACCTAGGCCCTAGTTTTTCGCCAGCCCATCTGGCCTATTATCAGCCATATTAGCTACGATTCGGATCATTCACTTCAACCAAAAGGGCTCAAGGGATTGTCAGGGTGGGCGGAAAATTGAAATTTTTAGATTTTCAAAATCTATGATTTGAAAATGATAGTAGCTTTAAGATCAAATTTACCTAAAAAATGTTTTGAACCATAAAAAGATGCTCTATATCAAAAAATGTTCTGTACTCTCGATGGTCCATTGAAGATGACTGCCGCTCGATGGTCCGCTGGAGAAGCATTGGGATCTAAGGTTTGCAAGGTTTACGGGTGTGAGCGGGCTGCGTGTAGGTCAGGTTCCACCCGCCCTTTCGAGCTTGGAACCCAGCGCATCCTCGGCATCGCCTTTGAGGTCCATCGGGCTGGCCCTGTCCATTCATACTTTATTAGTGAAAACTCGCATAAAACAAGGTCCGACCACTAGGGACTGGGCCCATCTGTTAAATTAACAGGCCTTTAATCGAGGCCTTGACTCCACCCGCCTTATAAAGATGCCCTAACATAGCCCACGTCAGATCGTGCCATCAAAGACGGCTGGGCCAGCAAACCGGTTTACACCCTTAGGTGCAATGGGTTAAAAAACCAGCAGGTTGGATCTGGGTCCAAATCTTAGACCTGAACACTATTCGAGTCCTGATTTTAGTCTCACATTATATTTTTGGGTCTTAATTTATAAAAATATTTAATTATATTTAAAGATATAGATGTTTTAATTTTTAGGTGGGGTCCAATCAGATCCGGCTGGACCCGGACGCGACCTGCTGGGCCAACGCTAAAAATCTCTTTCGGGTGAAGTCAATACATCGAATCACCGTACCTTAGGTTCTTAACGTAAGTACGTAAAGTCAACATGTCGTTGTACAATTAGGGGATTTCAGCCTTGAGGCTTTTAGTTTTGGGTGCGGATTGTATGGAGCCGAGGCTCTAAATAATCAAATTAGAGCCCACCTTAAAATAGTGTCGAAAAATATGATTTCAATATTGAAAATTTTTGTGATAGCCTTAAAATATATTTTCATCTTTAATTATCAAATTTAAAACTTTAAAAGTAGTGTAGAACGAATAGATCTATAAAAACTTGAAAATCTTGAAAATTGACGGTCCAAAAATATGTGTTATAAGATACACTATTTTCAAAGCGTGAAATTCATTTTTTTTCTCATGTCCATGTATCTTGATGTCGAGATGATCAATTTGAGAATATTAGGGTATCAGAACAACCTCTTCTAGTGAAATTTTTGTGGTGGGCTCTAGTTTGATTGTTTAGAGCCTCGGCTCTATATAAACTTTTTCCTTTAGTTTTTTATGTGATACCATGTAAACCAAAGGAGACCCTCAATACATTGCTTTTGACAGTTTTTATTTTTGACACTTTATTCATCCCCTTTATACTTGAGAATCATGTTCTCTCTATTTCTATGTTAAACTTGAACTTTATTTCCATGTGATCTGGAATTCACATACATAATCCTAATGGAATCATACAGTGGATTAAAGCCTATTAAGACTGAGCACTGAATTGCAAGAGTGTTAGCTTGTATGTTACCTTTCCTACACTGTACATAAATTGTTTTCTCATGAGTGCTTTTCTTTTGGAAGGCCAGGGTTTCATTAATGTACAACAAGTTGAACGTACATAATTGGACTTACAAGCTACACTCATGTTAGTTACATTTAACCTCTCTCTTTGAACCTCAAGCTTTCTTCAATTACAATTTTTTGTTGAATACAAGTGATACCTTGCCCCACTGCCATGAGTTCAGCTTCATTGGTAATACAAAGGGTAAATACCCCCTCTGAATTTGTATTTACTTCAGAGTTCCAAAGCCATGGAGCATACTATCTGAGTGAATCATAGGATACATTGAATGATAGTCCATATCTAACCATAGTCCAACCTAGGAATATTCTTAAAATAATGCAAATAACTTATTTTAGTAGACCAATCCGCCAAATAGGCTGGTTATGAATACCCTGATCTCCAGATCTTAAAGCATCAACTCTAGACCAAACCTTGGAAGCCTTATATCTAGGACCCAGCCATTAAACCTCTACCTCCGAAAACTTAGGAAACTTTAGACAAGAAAAATCCTCGTTCAAGTTCCCTAGATGTAAATTCTTAGGCATTCAAGCTTAGAATGGATTTGAAGATTTCAAGTCAAAGGGAATTCCATGGGTTTAGGATAGTTCACTATAGGACGTGGTTTCTATGCGGTCAAGCCTTTATATGTTGAAATGCAAGCTTCTTAATAAATCTATTTTTGAGATGGATTTTAAGACTTAATTTTTAAAGACATATAATATCTAATATGGAAATTATGAATATAAAAAACAAATAAATTTTAAAAACTAATAGTAATAATTTTAGTAAAAAATATTTGTACTGTTGGTTTCCATTGTTTTTAAATTGAGCACCTATTTGCATCCCTCTTTAAGATGAAAGTTTTACCTTTCCTTCACTGCATATATAGAAATGCATGTTTTACCTTTTCTTCACTGCATATGTAGAAATGCGGTGCGACCCACATGAAACAATTTTCCTTTACTGTATGGGGGCGTACCACTTTTTTCAATCTCCCTTTCTCTTTCTCTCCCTTACCTCAACAATTTTCCTTTACTGTATGGGGGCGTACCACTTTTTTCAATCTCCCTTTCTCTTTCTCTCCCTTACCTCAACATGTGGAAACCTCTTGGATTTTGAGTGGAGTGATCTCACAATAGAGAACTAGGGTTGAAGAGACTTTATATGATTTTAGGAGAGAGAATGTGAGTAGCATTTAACGTAGATTTGTTGTGTCATTGATGTGACATATCAATGGTGTGAGTGTGCCCATGATCCTAGCTATAGCTATTATAATGAAGGGTTATAATTTAGCCAGCTCACCTACTTAATCCAGATACTAATTTTTAAATTTTAAAATTCATTTGACGTTTTACAAAAGTAATCATGGTGTTTAAATGACACGAGAGAAAACAAAAAGGAGTGGGGCATGCCCCTTAGGGAGGAATTCTCAATCTATAGTTTGAAATTTGAAATATAGGTTTTCTTTTTTAAATGTCATTTTCCACATGTACCACACTTCACACACTTGGTGTGATATTTTACACACTTGTGTCATATGATCATACATGCGACTGATGAGAGATTAACACATATGAAACACCTTGTAGCTTCAAATTCTCATTAGAATAGAATTCTCAAAATAATAAAAATGTCACATACTTATTGCAATTCACACATACGCCCATACACTCACATGCTACTAATACTCAACTCACAAAAACACAAATAAGGGGTTCAAACAAACACCCCATTATGGCACACCCCACTATGTGGCACGCCCACATCATCCATATGTCACTGGCATGTGGTGATGTCGCATCCATGTAATGGCCACGTGGTACACATTGGCCACCACATACGCCATACAATTGGGTGTCCTTAAATGAAACATTGTCTAATAAATTTAGAAACACTAATTTTCTCAAATAAAAATTATAAAAAAATCTCCAATAATTAGAAAAATATTACTTAGTATTTTCTCATAAAATAAAATTTTTTTTTTACCTAGATAAAATAGTTTGAGGGAAATTAGGATCCTATAAAAATTAAATTGGACAGTCTGGTGCTCTACTTTGTTAATCTAGAAATCCTAAATTATTTTATTGAGTCTACCCACCGAAGCGCTGGTTGCCCAAAAATGTGTTACAAAATATTATTATGATATTATGACTCCATATACAAATAAATAAACTAGAGAACTAACATAACTATTTTGCACTTAACTTTCATTTCATGGAAACAAAAGGGTTTTACATATATACTAGGGATCATGACGAGTTCCAGAAACTTTCAATTCCCATTACAGTTCATGTCAACTCTCTATATGGAGACGAGCACCTTTGATTCAGGTCTTAAAGCTTATATACACAAATTTAAAAGGAAGATATATAGAGAAGTGGAAGATATCAGTACATAGGGGCATATGGGGGCCCATATACCTAATTATATGTAGGGATATTATCCATGGATATGCTCCTTCTCAAACTACGGCTCAAGTGAGTCAAGTAATCAACAACGTCTCTCTCTGTTATGATGATCTCCACACACAGAGCAGAAAATAACGCTATCAAGGGCCTATCTTCTAACCAACGGTGCAAGAAATAGGGTGAAGTATGGTGCCACTCTCTTCTCTCAATTGTTTGGGGGGAGCTTTGTCTCAATAAAATCACTAAGGCTTCTTCTCAGTAAATGGATTAAATACAAGAGCACCAGTAACATTATGCGACAATGTAAACCATTGGTCATGATAGGCCGTGTGATCACCAGGACTAGTTCTCCATAGGTAAATGAGTGAACTTGAACTGCCTTGTCAAAAGCTTGTCGCAATGTAACCTCGATACAATTCAAGGCTTTGCTGAGCTCTGAGCCTCTTCTCATTGAGGGCACCCAACTCGTGGTAACAAAGCGCCCTTTTCTCTTTGTCAGTCATTCCATATTGAACAACTACACGAAGCGAGGGGCAGTTGGATATTTAGTGGCAGGACCGCTTCAGTCCTATAGACCAACGAGAATGTAGTCGATTCAGTTGGACCGCATATGGTGGTCTGGTAAGCCCATAAGACTTCCGATAGTTTATCATGCCAATTTCTCTTTGTCTTAGAAACAGACTTTTGCAAGACGGCCTAGAGGAACCTGTTAAAAGCTTTAGCTAGGCGGTTGGCTCAAGGGTAATACATGATCGATTACTTCCATTCGAAGCCAAATTGCTTGGCTAGATAATCTATATGATGGAGGTGAAACTATGGCCCATTATCTGAAGTGATTCGATTAAGTTCAACGAATCGGTAAATGATGTGATGGCGAACAAAGTTAGCCACATTAACTCTGGGGACTTGCTTAAGAGGGATAGCTTCGGTCCACTTGGAGAAGTACTCTGTGGCAACAAGAATAAATATATGACCAGAAGCAGAAGGTGGGTCTATGGGTCTCACTATGTCCACACCCCATTGTGAAAGTGGTCATGATGCTATTGTAGGATGAAGAGGTTCAAGAGCGTGGTAGATGAAGCTTACATGAATTTTGCAAACTTGGAATCTCTTGGCATAGGCTTGGGAATCAACGATCATGGTAGGAAAATAGTAGCCTAATCTCTGAATCTGATCGTAGACCTTGGGACTGGATTGGTGTAATCCACAAATTCTTGAATGAATCTCTTCAAGCACCTGACTTGCCCCCTTTTTATCAATGCATCTGAGGAGCAGATCATCGAAGGAGCATCGGTATAGGAGGTCGTCAAGACACATATTTGGTGGCTAGCGAATGTTGTTGCGCTAGACAACTGTGCGTGAAGTAGTCAAGTATGGGTGCCCGCCAATCTTCTACTTGCTTATCTTCAGCACATAATGGGGCTTGAGATTACAGCTCTTCATTATTTATCTTAGTTATGCAAGGATCTTGAGAATTGCTTGAAGCTTTAACAACATCTTGGGCAGCGAGCAATGCCCCGAATCGGTACAATGGGAATTCTGGGAACAAATGCGGCTCATCATAACAGTCATGTCCATCTACAAGGTCGATGTGTCTCTATTTGTCTATTCGTATTGGTGTGGGATCTTTCATTGGTATTTGGATAGCCGCACAATGTTTAACGAACACGTCGGCTTGTGAATTGAGCCTTCATAAGACGTGCTTGAGGGAGACCTCTTTGAGTTTTTCCATGAGAGATTTGGCAGTATTGTTGTAAATTTTGAGACTGTCTTTCCTAACATCATACACCCCCTTGAGACCTCTTCATTGTTTTGTGCGAGTAAAGCACCAAGCGACTCATCAAGAGTCGTCATATAGAGAATGAGAGGCTTCTCAAGAATAGGGGCAGATAACATAGGTGGTTTAGACAGTAGGCTTTAATGCTGTCAAAAGCTGCTTGATATTCTTTGTCCCATTCAAAGAGCACAACATTCTTTAACAGGTGGGTAAAGGGTTTGCATCAACCTGAGAGATTGGAGACGAATCTTCAGATATAGGCTAGCTTGGGTTGGAGAGACCTGAGTTCTCGAAGATTTCTCGGTGATGACGTCTCTTGAATCACTTTGATCTTGATCAGTTCGATTTCTAAGCCGCAATATTTGACACTGAATCCCAAAAACTTCCCGGATCGCACGCCAAAGGCGCACTTTAGTCGATTCATTTTAAGCTAATGAAGACAAAGCTAGTGAAAGACCCAATTGATTTGTTGTATGTGGGTGCTCCTTTCGCCAGATTTGACCACTAGGTCATCTACATAGCATTCAACTTCTTCGTGCAGCATGTTTTCAAAGATGATGGTCATGGATCTTTGATAGGTGGCTTCCACATTTTTGAGATTGAATGATGTCACCATGTAGCAGAAAACCGCTTTGGGAGTCTAGAAAGCCATAGCTTCATCTTCAGGAGCCATCCTTATGTAGTTATACCCAAATAAGCATCCATGAAAGAGAAGGCTGGGCAATCGGCCATTGAATCAATGAGCATTTTGGAGAAGAAAAGTCGAAAGTCGTCTTTTGGGCAAGTCGCATTCAAATCATGAAAGTCTAGGCATTTCCAATTTTGTCCATTCTTCTTTTTGACTAGGATGACATTGGCCAGTCATCTTGGGTACTTCCTTGATGAAACCTGTCGTTTTGAGTTTGTTCACCTCCGCATCAATCTGTATTTCAAGATCAGTTCGAAACCTCCTTGATTTTTGATTCATGGGCCTAAAAGAGGGGTATATCCCAAGTCTATACACTGCAACTTGGGGATTGAGACTGGGCATCTCATGATAATGCCATGCAAAGACATCCCGATTGGTTCGAAGGAAGGTGGCATACTCTTCTTTTTCTTTAGGTGCCATAATGGCTGAAATGAAGATCAGCCTTTGGTCAGTTTCATCACCCATTTTTATCTCCTCCATATCATCGATCGTGGCTTGTTCACCATCCCCCAACACTTCGGGGGCTTCTCCTAGCTCCTCCTCATCAGAGGGTAGGGGATCGGATGGCTCATTGGTCACCTCTAGCATCTCAATCCTTTGGCCAATGCTTGATGGCTCTTCTTCATCTCCCTTTGCCTTGAGAGTCTCGAGTTCTTGGGAACCATGGGGAGCTTTCATCTCTTGAGAGACTGTTCAGTTAGGATTGTGGGCATGTAGACCAGAGGCACATGAAGAAAAGCGAATACAAAGGGGGACATTCACTCCTAGATCCAGCAGAACCTGGACCCTCTTAGACTACCGGCGTTTGAAACTGGGGAAGCCCTCTCACGGAGACTAGGTCGTACTATCAGTTCAGAATGAGGCAGAACCTCAAACGACTGAAGAAACTGACTGCTCATGAGAGGCTCACGTGCCCTCCTAATTCCTGACAACGAGCTCCCAAACTTTTCGCTTCAAAAGTGGGTAGTTCGAGCTTTTTTTGGTTTTAGAAGTTTTTGGTTCTGGGAGTTGGGATTTTCTAAGGGTATTTTGGGTAGTTTGAATTCTTAGGGTTTATGGGAATTTTTGGGAATTTTCTATCATAAGGGTATTTTGGATTTTAGGAAGGGTAATTTGGGTATTCTGATAAAGTTGATGGGTAGTTTGAGGATTATAGGATGGAGGCAGGGGCAATTTGGGAAGCTAAAATCTTCTCTCTCTAGGGTTAGGGTTTCTCACCTTAAAAAATGAGACTAAGAGAGGTTTTATAGATACGGAAAAATGTGGGTGGATTACTAAAAGTTGATTGTTGGAAAATCAAAAGGATGGCTCAAATGGAGGTGGATTATTAAAAATAATTTTGGACTAGGGATGAATATTATAAAAAAGGACATCTAAACTTTGAAATTTTTTATGGTTTGCCTTTGAAGATGCTTCATTCTTCATCCACTACCAAAACTCATCAAATCAGACCCCTTTTCCACCATTTCGCTTCAAATTTCTTCCATAATATTGTAGAGAAATCAACCACGATCAATTTACGATAAATTTGAGCAAAACCTGTCATCGATTTGTCAAGCTTTGCTAATTTTGAGTTTTAGTTTTCTATTCGAGTAAAAATTACATACCCAATTCTATACCTCATCATTACACTCAAATTTAGTGGCTATTTGTTAATCAACCTGTAGATTCTTATAAATGATGCCGTGACCGATGTTTGCCAAAACTTTCTGCCCAAGATGATGCCTGATTAGAGAGATATGATGCTTTTATTTCTTTACATTTTTGGGAACCGCAGTCCCATAAAATTAGGCAACTTCTCACTAGGATTTGCCCCCCTAATTGGACTTTGATCGTGGATTTCCATATATGGATGCATTTGTCTCTGAGTTAGGAAGCTCTCAGCAAACTTTTGGCTTGAAGCTTTGCACAGATTGTGAGATATGGCTCCAAGAGCGAGCGGAGGTCATGGGGACTGTTACACACCACTTGTTTAAACCCCCAACATTTTGGCTCGATTCTACTTTGATTTGAGTAGAGAAATCAGTCGATCCATATATATAAAAAAAAATTTATATTGCAAGGGACAACATACTGAAATATGAGCTCATTGGGCTATAGGAATTGGGCGATATGGCCCCCAATTTCTTGCAAAAAATTATGTCGCTTGCTGTATTCTAATGAAGATGATGCATCACAAACACATATTGGTCCTTTCCTCTTTTTTGTACGATCCCTTACGGTGCAATAAATATGGTGCTGAAAAAGCTACTTCTAAATACCCTGAAACTTTTATCAAGAGCTTTTCTGATAATTATCTCATAAAATTTTGAAGTTCATTAAAAATTTATATTTTGGGTTCTCTTGTAAATGTGGACCGATTTAGGTGGACCCTTCATACGGTTCACAAAGTTCGAGAGGGCATTTCTCCTTCATCCGATGTCGAATTGGGCTCAAATTTAGTCCATAGACTTGTTATAATGATACCTACCTCCCATAAAGTTATTAGGTCATTGAAGTTTTTATATTTGACAAATCTTTGTAAACTGGCCATAGATCGATGTTGTGAGATGGACGGTTGAGCTTCGTCGAACCATATCTTGGTCATAAAGTCTCGGATTGGTCTGAGTTTTTGAGAGTAGTTTTGGGGTATCTTGGATTAAATATTCGTTGGTCAGATTTCCATTTTGGTCTAGTTTGATTAGAGTTTGATTGTGCCTCCTCTTGGACTGTCCGATCACTGTTTCAAGCATGATTCGACCGGGATCTTTCTCATTTTTGGCAGAGAGCATTATTTCATCATATTTAGGGGATTTCCATCTTAATTTTTATTACTAGGCTGTCTTGTTATCCACTATAGAAATTTCTAATAGTCCCTACAATATTATGGTAGTTATCATCACTTCTTGAGTCTGGTGACCTTTATTTGTGACAAATTACCCCCAAACAACACTTCAGGGGTTTCTATTACCTCCTCCTCATCAGAGGGTAGGGTATCAGATGGCTCATTGGTCACCTCCAACACCTTGAACTTTTGGCAAATGCTTGATGGCTCTTCTTCATCTCCTTTTGCCTCGAGAGTCTAGGGTCTAGGGAACCATGTGGAGCTTTCATCTCTTGAGAGACTTGGGGGATGATTTCTTCAAGAATCGGGGGTTCAGGGGGAGAAGGTGGTGGATCATGAGATATAGTATCATGGGTTGGTTGACTGGCCATACACGGCTGTGGAGGCAGGGAAGTGGCCAAGATGTAACCAAGGCCTTGCTTACCGTTACTTAGTATTGCAGTAGACTCATTGATTGCAATGAGCGCAACCATGCCCTCGCCATCTTTCATTACTTGATTAGTTGCGGGTTCTTAGTCCATCTTTCTCATGATTTGATGAGCTTGGGAACTATAGAAATCCCATTTTGGAAGGACCATTGAGTTTGCACACGCTGAACCTTGGGAGGACTCAGGCACATCAATTTTCTAGGATTCAGGGATGAATCTGTACATCAATTCTTATTTGGTCAATGAGCTGTTAGATCTACTTCATCAACTCAGTGATGAAGGCTTTCTATTTCAGGCTAAGGTGCAACGATGTCGGTGAAGACTTCGGCGGGAGGTGGAAGGTTGACTGTAGCAGCAGCATGTCAAGTAGCACCCTCCTCCACTAGAGGGATTAGAATGTGAAAAAACTTTTGGTGGTCATAAATATATTTTGGTCATAAACCATTAGAGGGGTTGGGATGTGCAAGACCCTTTGGTCAACATCGTTAGCTGCAGTAGCACGACGTGTAGCATCCTCCTCCAACAGAGGGATTGGGATGTGCTAGACCTTTTAGTTATAAGTATAACTGACCTTGGGGGGTAAGGTAAGTAGCATCTTCCTCCCTCAGAGGGACTGGGATGTGCAAAACCTCTTGGTCATCGTAATAGGTCATAGCAGCACGGTGGGCAGCATCTTCTTCCAACAAGGGAATTGGAATGTACAAGACTTTTTGGTTTTCAAGAGCATAACTGATCATAAGGGAAAGGTCAGTAACACCTTCTACTGGCTATTCCAGTTAGGCCACTGTGGCAGGTGGCTCTTGAAAGTGGGGGAAGCAAACGATGATGGTTTGTCCCTCATGATATTGCGACATTATCTCCGAGGGAGAGTAAGGTAGGCTTGCATCAATCTGGGTCAAGGGATATGTCTTACCACATCTCTCCTTTATCTTAAAAATATAAGTGAGCAGTCTTGCCACATCCTTGAAATCATCATGAGAAGTTTTATCAACCCCCCCTCATGGTGTGACTTGGTGTAGCTTCCAAAGTCATCATTTGCTCTTGGGGTCGCACTGGATTTGTGAAGTAGTACTTGGGACTGTGAGGGGTCAGTGTCCCTCAATGTCTTTGGCTAGCATAAACCTTGTGCTGCCTTCTATCTAAGCAATATTTGAAGGATTGATGGAGTGAGGAGGCTTCTTTTTGGATGCAATGGCATCACCAACGCTTAAGAAACCAGCTCTTCGGGTCATCATTTCTCTCAATTGCTTTCGATGGCATCGATTGGTAATGTAATGGTTAAGCTCTTCATCAAGGGCCTCAAAGTCGGGGAACTCAAGGGCAAGTTCCGACATAGGTGCTATGAGGGGAGAAGGGTTTGACGAAGCCAGGATAGAAGGAGGGGGAGATCTTTTAGGGTCATCACTCAAATTGGACCAAGTTGAGTAGCATTTGGGGTCATCACTCATGTTGGACTCGAAGAGGCTTTTAATGTATTCACTCTCATTAGACATGATCAAGGATCTTTTAACATCATAACCCTTGTTGGACGAGTTAGGGGTGATTTTAAGGTCATATCACGTGTTGGACTATTGAGAGGTGCTTTTAGAGTACTCACCCATATTGAACTGTTGCGGGGTTCTTTTAGAGTCTTCACACACATCGAACTCTTCATGAATGACATAAATGGTGGCCATATCATGAGTGGGCTTTGGACTTGCTTCCACACACTTGAACTGGTCACCAGATGATAAGAGGACATGTTGATCGATGAAGTCATAGTGAGCTGACAACAGATGGATTAGTGAGGGGAATACTGCTTCAACATGAGGTTGACATATTCTTCTCTTTCATTGAAGGGCTCTTGAGGCAAGCTTACCGTTTCCCTTTTTGCTGGCAGGGACGGGTTTACATCAATGGTATAGCATAGATGCCATGTCTTCTTGTCGAATTATCTCTCTTTTGAGAGCTTTGGTCTTGCCACGCTCATGGTAGACCTGCCAGGGTTTGGACGACACAGAAGGTTCCTCCAGGGTGAAGGATTCCAAGACATCCTCAAATATGAGTGGGATTCTTTGATATACTCACATGGTACTGGGTCAGGCCTTTAGATGGGATCCCCATGTGATGATTTTGGATTTGTTGTGACCAAATGACCACGTGTCATTAGTTTTTCCAAGATGGATATGAAGGCCCAACATTGAGTTATATCATGTCCCCTTAGCTTATGATATGAGCACCAAAGATTCTCACACCCTTAAGCTACATGCCTCAGCTCTTTTGGTGGGAAAGAGTGGATCATACATTGCTGAGTGAGCATAAAAAATAGCACAGGGAAGAGGTTAGGTGACACCTCGCTCGGATGCACACCTTGAAGCTACTTCTCTTCAACTGTGACCATATGAGAGGCCTCGGTTGCCTTCTTGAGGCCTATTAAATGAATTTGTCCCTTTTGGATTAGATCCTCGATGTGATACTTAAAGTGGATGAGGTCTTCTACTACATGACCTAACATTCGGTGGTAGATACAATATCTCTCATGGTTTGTGATGCACACCTCATCAGGCCTCCACGATTTAGGGAGGACAATCATACCTTGATCTTATGCATTTGTAGAATCATCAGGGTCCAAACCCTATTAAAACTATATTGATTGTCAAGTCATTTCTTGAACTCATAGTGATAGAGGCTTGAGCGTGGAGTTTCTCGATTGTAAGATTGAGGCTGCTGTTGCATTTGCTAAGGCTCACCTTGAGTTCTTAACTTTGGTATACCTGTAGAGGTGTCACAGTAATTGCATCTTTTAGCTGATTGGTATGTGGACTGGGTTGATTGTTACTAAAGTTTTGATTTGCTCCCCCATTTGGAGTCGAGGTCTGAGTTCCTCCGTGGGCTTTAGCAAGGTTTTGATTCGCATCGCTTTAGAGATCATGTCGGAGAACGTAAGGGGGTTTGATGCCTCGACATGGAGTGAGATATCTTTCCTCATGTTTCGAACACATGCTTGAACTGTGTCCGCCTCGGGCATAGGATTCTTTTGGTTTACTACGAGGTCCCACCAACGTGGGTAGAATTTTTCAATGGACTCATTTGGTCCTCAGGTCATAGTAAGATGCTCGATGGCTTGAACTGCTCCCTTGACCTCGTAAAATTTCTTATAGAACAAATGTTCCATTTCGTCCCATGAGTGATGGAGTTAGGAGGTAGGAGAGCATACCACTTGAAGGTAGGCCCATTTAAGGTTTCAACAGATTGGAGAAGTAGTGGTCATCTATCTGATGCCGACTATTGGATACGAAATGCACAACATGTTGTTGGGGTGAGCTAGTATCGTTGAAGGCGGATAACCTTCCTTTTTTATATGACAGTGGAAACAAGAGCTCATCGATGAAGTTCGGGCACAAGTTTTTGTATGATGCCATCCCTTGTACTCCTGGAATTTGTATGTTTCGATTGCTTCATTCAATCATGGATTCGATGTCCTTTTACATGACTGCTGGCGAGACAGCCGAACGGACGAGTATGGCTAGGGAATCATGAGGGGAAGGTATTTGTGCTATTGGGAGGGATGTGGTCTTTAGTTCTCCTCCAAGGAAGGTGGTACAATAGGCAAGTTACCACCATGATGAGAAGCTGTTATGGGTGGTCTTGTATTCTCGACTTCCTTGAGCCTTTTCATGATCTGGTTAAGGGTTTCAGTGATGCAGGCCACATGGTCCTCAGATTCGTCATCAGCTTGACTAACCGTCATGACGTTTGCCGTCTCTTCGAGCGATGGAGCCCTAAGTGTAACAAGGGTCTTATAACATTTTCGAAGGTCGATCCGAGAGTCTAGACAAGAGGGGTTGAGGCTGCCCCGACTGAACTTGGGCCCTCCTTAGTGTTTGGGTGAGCATCAGTTCTCGATGGGCTTGGGACTGTGGTATAAACTGGTTTGGTGCTAGATGATCTTGGGACTGTAGTTCGAGCTGGCTTGGTACTCGAAGGTCTTGGGATCATATCACTTACCTTCTTGACCCATCTTCTTGAACCTCAATGGTCAAGCATTAGGTCTTTTTCCTTTGTTTGTGGGTCTATTATCACTTATAATGGATAGAACATGTTTTTCTTGAACAAGTTTACTAGCTCGACAAATACCGACGCTGTTTATCTCTTTATGGGATTCACACACCATTCTTGTGCTTGATCCTCAAATTCCAGTAAATGCATTCCCAGAATTGAATCTGAGAGCGAGACTCGAGGCGGTTGACTCTTCTTAAGAAGGTTAGGGTGAAGGTCATGAGTTCAGGCTGAGTATGACAGCCCTGGGGAAGAGGTCACATGACCATTTTAGCAGGCTCGTGATTTCATGGGGGATAGGGAGGCTGTTCGATCTGCCTTTGCATGGATACTTTACCCCGAGTTCTTCTTCAGTGGCTGGCGATTGAAGATGACGACAAAAGGGTACTCGAAGGAAAGGTCTTCGAGTATGATGTGGAAATGGGTGGTTTGGGAGACCCTACCGTATGCACATGGATGTCCAATTTCAAGTCTTAATGCTTGGGAGATCGGGCGTCTGCATACCTCTTTTCGCCTTTCCTTGTTTTTGGGCTGGCAAAAATCCGATAGTGTCATAGCCATCACGAGCCATTCCAACATCCTAATGTGGCATCCCATTCCCCATCCTTGTCATTCTCGCGGTGGGAGCCTCATGGAAAGACAGGACAAGAGGGCGCACTGAGGTGGACCCAGGGTAAGACACTCTTAACCTCGATGTAGGGGTGGAGGTTGAGTGAATGGAGGTGTGATGGTGGCAGTCTAGCTTGTGACACCGGCTTTTCCCCTTGGAATTAGGGGATATCTTAGGCACGTGTGTGTGTGCATGACGTGCATTTGTGAGGTGAGGGTAGCCTTGGGGTCGACCCAAAGTGTATGGATGGTAGGCAAGCCACTAGTGAGATGTTGTGTAAATTGAGTGGCCTTCAAGCAACTCTTGTGCATGGGTCCAGGACCTAGGAAGCCCGGTGAGTGAGAGTGAGCCAGGGTGGATATTAGGCTGCCTCAAAGTGTGGGACCAACAATAAGAGCGCCAGTCCAAGAAGGTGTTCATGTAGGGTGGCCTTGGGGCCAATCTTTTGTGGGAGACTAGCGGCTAGGCCACCAGTGTGAGTGGTGGTGGGGAGACCATCGGCTAGGCTGCCGGCATGGTATGTGAAGGTGTGGGGGGTTGACCTTTCGCCACCCAAGTGTGAAGGACTGGTGGTATATCTGCTGATATGATGTGTGAGAGGCATGCCGGCAAGTGGCCCGCTGGTACGAGTGTGGAGAGTGAGAGGGGTGACTTTCCAGCCATCCACAGAGGCATTGGTAGGTAGGATTTCTATAGCAATGAGAGAGTGTTGAGGGGTGCCCTTCAGGTCACCCTTAAGGCATAGACCAGTGGGTAAACCACTGGTATCATGGTGCACATAGTAAGTGATGGCCTTCGGATTACCAATACATGTGGAACCAACGTTTAGGCTGTTGAAATTGCTAAGAGATGGGGAGTGAGGGGCTCGAGGGTCCCTTCTCAACCCTAACTTAGCCCGAGCCTGATGCGAATGGTTTGATCATCTCATAAGAGGAAAGTGGGTGGCATGGGTTAAACCCGGCTCACGAGGAGAAATTCCAGATGTGGGGATCATGAAAGCCCCAACCCGGATGTAGGAATATGGAAACTCCAAAACCATGTTATCATGCATATTAATGGTAAGGGGCGTTAGAAAACAAGTAGGTCCAACCTTGGGTGGCATGTCCCCAGTGGAGTCACCAGTTGGTCGGCCCTATTCTGGAGAGCCTCCGAGTGAAGGACCTCACCATCTCATTAGAAACCACTTTCGGTCCCTCCCCTCCTCGGGCTCGAGAAAAACTAAGGTGAGAAAGGAGTGTATGTGTGCCACACCACCTAGGTTACGTGCACGTGGGCACACGAGGGTGACCCCAATGCCTGCTAGGATAGGGGTTGGAGGTGCAGTGTGTGCGGTTTGAACCAAGAAAAGAAGTTTTGTGAGGTAAGGCTTACCTTATAGTGGTGGGGTTGGACATGCTTGAGCGTACTCGCCCTGTTAAATCTCGACACTCTTGAGGTGCCCGCAGAAAGCCCCTTGGCCTTTTGGCTTCATTTGGTGCATGCTTCTTCACGTCCTCATCTGTCCTTGCACGTGTACTTGAATGGTCCAGTTCTAGACATGGTTTGTCTCGAGAGGCTTGAGAGGGTTTACATTTGGGATTGAGGGTGTAAGCTTGAGGCTTGAAGGTTTAGTCTTAGGGTTTGAGGGTTTAAGTTTGAGTCTTGAAGGTTTAGGCTTGGGATTTGAGGGTTCAAGCTTGAGGCCTGAAGGTTTAGGCTTAGGGTTTGACGCTCTAGGCTTGAGGAAACCACTCAATAAACTTTGCCAAACCTTTTGACGTCACCTCCTGTTGAAGGCGATGCTGACGACTTAAGAAAGGTCTTATACTCTAGGCCTTGGTGCCCTAGAGGCCAGGCAGATCTGTGATCCATGTTGGAAGCTAAGCCCAAGCTTAACCAATGCGCAAGCATCCTGAAAGAGTGGTGGGTAGGTCAAAGAGTGGGGTGGCTAAGAAGGGAGGAGTGGGCAAAGAAAAGAAGAAAGAGAGGACAAAGGAGAAAGAGGAGAGAGAAAGTAGACGAAAGGAGGGAGGGAACCACTTAATTATCTTGACTAGCCATTCAGCATCACCTCCCCTAAGAAGCAATAACAACAATATAAGATAGGTCCTAAGCACTAGGCCTAGGTACTTCGGAAGCCAGGCAGAGGTGTGTTCCACGTTGGGAGATAAGCCCAATCTTAACCAATGCGCAAGCCTCCTTAAGGAGTGCTGATGAGAAGAGAACAATAAAGAGGAAGAATATAAGAAGAGGGGGAGAAGAGATGGAGGAGAAAGGAGGGGGTGGGGGGGGGGGACCACTTGATAAATTTATCTAGCCTTCTGGCTTCAACTGCCATAGGTGGCGATACTGACAAGTTAAGGAAGGTCCTAGGCACTAGAACTAAGACTTCGGAAGCCAGACAGAGGTGTAATCGGCATCGGAAACTAAGTCCAAACTTAACCTATGCGAAAGCCTCCTTAAGGAGTGGCAATGAAAGAGGAAGAGAATGAAGAAGAAGAGAAGAAAAAGAGAAGAAAAAGAGAAAGAGAGTGGAAGAGAGAAGAGAAAACAAGAGAGAAAATAGAGAGAGGGGAAGAGAGATGTAGAGGAAGAAAAGAAAGAGAGAAAAGAGACAGAAAAGAGGAGAAAGAGAAGAGAGGAAGAGAGGAGGGAAGAGAGAGAGAGAAAGATGGAGAGATCGTCAATTTAGTCGCTGATGAGAGAAGAGAAGGAGCAAGAGAAATCAATGACATAGCCGTTGATGTATGGAGAGGGAAGGAGACTGGTGGTTCAATCTCTAGTGGGGAGAGAAAGAGAGAGAGAAGAGAGAAAGAGAGAGGGAGAGAGAAGAAGAGAATAAAGAGAGAGAGGGAGAGGGAGAGGGGAGACCGGCGGCATAACAGTCGGTGGAGAGAGAGAGAGAGAGTGAGAGAGAGAGAGAGAGAGAGAGAGAGATAGAGAGAGAGAAGGCACCTAGGTGGGAGAGAACACTGACTTGAGACCGACACTTAGGTTGATGAACCCAACAGCTTGAGTTCGACACCTTGAGAGAGATGTAGGTTAGGGTATGAGTAGGGAGGTAGGGTGTATGATTTTGTGGAGCAGGGTGTATGTTCCTGGTTGCTCCGAAATGTGGATGTGTTAAAAATAAATCCAGAATGTCTAAACAAACATTAGAGTCCAGATGAAAAGCCAAAGAACAACATGTTTGGGGCCAAATTCATCTGTGCACTTCCTATCAGCAACACATACTTATTATTTATACTGGGTAGTGAGCAATTCCAGAGGTTTAATCCTTTGTTACATTTACATCGACTTGAAGAACTAAAATAAGACAAACACCTTTGATTTTGACTTTGGAAACTTATACATTCGTTTCTAAAGAAGAATATATAGACATGTGAAAGGGAAAAGATAACGTTGAGGGCATATCGACCCGTATACCTGTAAGTAGGGACTTGTTATCCTTCGGGTTTGGTCTTCAAAAGGGAACGAGTCTCAAATGAATTGTAAAAGATAATTATCTCTCTCCCCGCATGTCTTGAATACTACTCTCTTCTTTACTCTTAATTCTTGCCGAGGCACAACCTCTGAACAACTCTCTATCTCTCTATTGAGCTGTCTCTAAAAACTGCGACCTCCCCTCAATCGAGATGAGTACCTCATTTATAGTGCTAAATTATGGTTATTTGAGGGATAACGACGTACTTATTATCTTTGGAGCTTCACCCTCTATATTCATCTTGAACTTATCTACTCAATTTAATCATAAATCTTGCAGGGTGCGATCTTTATCTTCATAACGTGGTTTACCTTGTGTTTATCTTCGGTTTACCTCTTATGTTTATCTTTTCAATGGCACTTCTAGAACCTTTGAACCCCATTATTTTGTAAGAGCAAAATCAGAGATTCATCGTTATTGTCAATGTTGATGTTAGTGGGCTACAACCACTTCTGTTGTTTCAACTCAATCCACTTCTGTTGAAAGCAAGGGGCCTAGCTTTCAACGATACTGATAAAATGAGTGAATTCTTTGTTCTCGATGAAACAATTCCCTTCTTGCAGAAATCAATCGATCGTACAATTCGTAAAGTTTTAAGGATTTTAACTGCCGTACAATGATATTGACGATGGGTTAAGCCATTGTTGGGTAGTTCAAGATTATTGTTGAATGATATGGGCTAAGCCATCTCTGAGCAGCTTTAGACTGCCGTTGAAACTGAGATGGGTTAGGCTATTTTTGGGAGCTTTAAACAACTGTTAAAACTAAGACAGATTAAGCTATCTGTGAGCAGTTTTAGACAATAGTTTGAAACTGAGATGGGTTAAGCCATCTCTGGGCAGCTTTAAACTACAATTGAAACTGAGATAGGTTAAGCCATATCTAGGCAGCTTTAGACTGGTGTTGAAACTGAGATGGGTTAAGCCATCTCTGGGCAGCTTTAGAATGGTATTGAAACTGAGATGGGTTAAGCCATATTTGGGCAGCTTTAGACTGCTGTTGAAACTGATATGGGTTAAACCATTAGCTTTAAATCGTTATCGAGACTATCCTTTGCCTATTCTTGAAATTCTTAGACTAAGCCATGCTTCGACCATAATCAAACAAGACACACTTGAATGATGAGAACGATACTCATCCTCCGTAGGTTCACCTCATATCTCCAAGTGGTTTTATTCTTAGCTTTTCATTGAGACTAACTGTCCATACTTTTCCAAAGGTAAAATTATGCGACATTAACAAACCGATCAATATTTCTTGTATTTTTTATGATAAAAGTACATTTAACAAGATCTCCCCCGGACGCTTCACACATGAGAGAGGAAAACCTCGAAAAGGGGTGTAACATTGGCCAATCTTAGGTGGACTTCTAATCATCGTACAACTTAAACCTTCTTCATTAAGGCGACACATGCACACCTTTTCGCGACCATCTTAATTAACGTCAGAATGTATAACCATCTCATCTGTCACTTCCCGATGCAGCCATGATCAGTTTCAAGGAAAAGACCCCTCAACTTCTTCACGGGGCTCTATAAATCCGTTGGCTACCTTAGTGGTCAGTCTCCACCGAGATGTAGATCATCATCCAAACATGTCCGACTTCTATCGAGGAGATGTCGAGAGAGTGAAGGACCTCCTATCCTCTGTAAGGAGGAAGCTGACTATCAGCAGGGAAATCCGCCTTGGGGAGTAATGTCCCTAGGTGCAAGCAGGCGAAGCTTCTCCTTCCTCTTCTTACTTTTTCTCCTCTTTTTTTGTTGCTGTTAAGGGCTAAGTACCCCCCCTTTTTTGTTATCAATGAAGCTTCTGGTTTAAAGTTATACCTTGCACTACATAATTTTGCATCTACATCATCTCTGCATTTCCGGATATGCATATCATTCCGTATGTCGTTTTACCTTCCTACTTTCTTACCTATTTCATGCAAGATAACCTCGATTCCAAAAATCGAAATACTTACCCTTTCTTTTGAAACAAAGCCATGGGCAATTGAGAAATACGATAATAAGACAAAACGGCTTTTTGCATTCCAAGAGGGATATTTTGGTAAAATTTTCATAAGCCATCATTATCCCACCATTAGGACTCTTCGGTTTCAAGATGAGGAGGCTGAGCGTCATTTCGATATTTACAAGGTCATCCCTTCGCATCATTTCATCTCCATCCTCTGCTTTGGAAATCTTCTGCCTTAAGCAACTGCTTTTAGCATATTTCCTCTTTACTTCCTAGCAGATCTTCTCCATTAGAGAAACCTTCTACACTTCCTTCAAAGAGAAGGACCTTCCTCAAGGTGATTCTTCTGCATCTTCTTTAAGAAGGACTTTTCTTTGCCCCTCAAAGAGCTCTGAGGCTTGTTCTTTGATTTTCTGGGAAGTTTTTACGGCTTCAACCCTTAGATCTTCAAATCACTCAGGGTAGGTCTTTCTTTCTTTTCATCCCTATTTTTGTTTACCTTGTCCTGTCTGTAATCCTTTTTCTCAAGCACATGCTTATACCAGAAAGAGGATTTAGTATCTTCTGGATCACTTTTTTATTTGGGTTGGATGCTCCTCAAAGAATGATTCGACCTTCAATCTTCTGGTCTCGAGGGATACCCTTGGTTTTCAATACTTCTTAGAGAGATTTCATCAGACTCAGTTCAACTCCCTTTTGATGTTCTTTCAGAGTCAAGCTGAAATTTTCCTAATGTGTTGGTTTGGGAGTCAAAGACTTTCATTGAGTCCATTTGATAGACTCTGGCACTAGGGCCAACTGGTTCCAATCGCATCAAGCCTTAGATCTATGCTTGTGATGTTTTTGGTTGCCTTTTCTCGTTGGTATGATAGGAACATCGGTTTTCTTTTGAGTTCAAAGGTTCAGACCTCGTCCGGAGCCATGAAGGCATCGGGCATAGGTTTGGAAATCGCGAATCCTGATTGGGATGAGTGGGACGGGCATAGGTTTGGAAAAGGCATCATTCATAGGTTTAGAGACTTATAGAGTCATATTCTTAATGTTTAATTTATATGGCCTCTTTCCTTTTTTTTTTCTTTTACTACAGGAATCATGCATTCCATTCCTTTCTTGAAGGAAGATGAAAATTGGAAGAAAAGGTTCACCGGCATCTTGGTATCACGGAACTCTCTTGTGTGCCGATTTGATGGCAAGTAATACAACTCTCATGGCCTGGGGACATCAACTTCATGGTGAACCAGGTTGAATGAGGGGAATTTACACCCAACTTTTACCATCCCCTCCCTCAACGAGATCTCCTTCTTCATTTTGCTCATGCATATACTGTCGAGCCCAAGATCTTATCAATCGTAGGGCCTAAAATCCGTGACTATAATGCTTCCTAATCAAAAGCTGACTTCAGATGCAATAAAGAGAGAGAATTCACTTGGGGTTACTACTCCTGGACCTGGGAAGTATGCGAACAATTTCCCTCTATTCTTGAAAGAGCAGAGCTTCTTGGTGCTTGCGCATGCTCAGCCTTCTCGTATGACTGTTGTTTAAATGTCATGTGAGCCTTCTTGGAGACCTGGTGTGTTGAAACAAATACCAAATTTCTTGGTTATGGTGAGAGCAGCATGTCTCTCTTAGAATTGTACTTCATTGTTGGCCTTTCCCTCTTGGGAGAGCGTTAGGAGGAATTCACCTTAGAAAATGATTTCATCTTCGGGGATGGTTTGTACCATGACCTTCAAAGGCCCAGTTGTATGAGAAGCGTATTAAGAGAATACATGAAACTGGCTGCTACAAGTGGGAGTAAAGACATACCTTTTAATATTTGAAACAACCATTTCTTCAACATGGAGAAAGCTAAAGGGGAACCAAAGAATCCCCTCTACAATGGTTTTGAAATTCCTCCCCCTTTAACTGCGACGATGCCTCGTCATTCTGAGGTCTAGGACCTACCAACCTATTTAGCATCCTATATCGCTTTGTTCTTGTGCCACTTTGCTCTCTCAGACATTAGAGGCCATGTTGTCAGGCCAAAGTGTTTACATGTCGCTTGCAGTATGGCCGAAGGCCATAGATATGCCTTAACTTAGCCCGTGCTGTGTTGTAGCTACAGTGGGCTAACCATTGCAACAGATCCTGAGAAGGTTCTGGGAGATGCTCGAACTCCTTTCCCCATCCATTGTGTTTATGGGTGGATTGGTGCCTACTTTCCTGACGCCTATAAATATTCTTTGTCCTCCAATGTCGACACCTTCCTTTTCTTGCTCCGCCTGATGGGCTGCAGGGTGGTCTCCCATTCATTCGTCCAAGCAAGGTGACTGTTCTAGATGGATAACTGCCTTCAATTCAAAACAAGTATGCACTCGGGATAATAAGAGGACCACAAGTACTGATTGAGAGATCATGTCTCTCACGAACATTCGAGGGTGTTTACTTCCTTTGAGGGTGGGCAACCGTAGGTTGATCGAGCCCTACAAGCCTCATCACTTCACAAGACAGCAATGGATGGACCAAGGTTGTCCCATTCTCTATGACTTCACCAGGCATGGGTCCTGGTCAAATCTGCATGTGAAGTCGGTGTGGGACTCATGCACATTGCTAGGCCAATCTTGTCGGTTCATCATTCCCCTCAACCGTCGAAAAGTTTCCATGATTCACAGCTAATGTGCCTGGTATCAAGAACATTAGTGGGGCTTCTTTCAGGGTCCTATTGACGGTATGCCTGACTTTCGAGAAGATGAAAACCATGGATCCTCTCAATGACATTTCAAAACATGATTTGAGAAAGTTTCGTTAAGTCGGGCGCTCAAGTTGTGCTTCATCGAAGGCTAGAACGTGATAAGTGTTGACTAGCCCCAAGGTGAGGATGTCCCAGAAGGGGTAATCATTACCTTGATGATTTTGTGGCTCCTAAGTCGAAGACCTTGGGGCTTTCTCATCAGGTTCCAGATTTCGAGAAGATAAGGGATCTGGTGGGCCTCACCAGGCTCTTGTGTTAATAGTTGAACTCAAGAGCGACAGGTCGCGTAAAGGTCCAGCTGCTTCATCAAGCGAACCTCCATCTGAGCCAGGAGAGAGAGAAAGGAAGAGGGACCTATCCCTCCTTCTATTCAGGGAAGCTTGGTGGCAAGAAAACTAGGGAAGGGACATTCTCCCTCTCCTACCAATGTGAAGGAAACCAGTGGGGTTCGTGATTCGAGCCAGAAGTTAAAAGATCAGGGGTCGAGCACGACTCGTGATATTGTTCCTTCGGTAAAGAAGGCCTTTATATCCAACATAATTCTATGGGAGGCACTGGAATCTTCTGATCCAACTCTCAAGGGAAGAGGAAGCTAGACGACTCTTCCCCTTTGAAGAAATCCTCCAAGAAGGCAAAGAGTTCAGACCTCCAAGGAGAAACCAAGGAAACATCTTTAACTCCTCTACTATCGATTGCTTTGCCCTTGGCCATTCTCAGCAGAATCACGCAGAGCTTCGTGGCTCCTTTGAAGTTGGGGCTTCGTCAGAAGGTGACGGTTAGGAAGTCTGCAAAGCAAGAGGTTATTGAAATAGACTCCTTCTCTTCTTCAGACTCTCTGACTTTAAACTCAGAGGTGCCTGAAGAAAATCCTCTAGTTATTGATGAGAGAATGGAGACTTTAGTGGATCAAGATGAGGGGCTTATTGATGCCTTGAAGGGACTTGAACCTTCCCCAAGGTCAAGTAAGAGCCCTTATCTGATCAAAGCAGGACATAGAGTTTTGCTTCGGATGCAGAACTCGCTGTGGATGAACTGAGAAGGCAAAAAGGAAAGCTCGAGCCAAGGAGCAGGATCCTCTGGCGGGTTGACTCATCCACTGTACTTGCTGCATTGAAAGTGGGCTTGTCAGCTACATCATTACTCATTAAAGCTTACATAAACGCAGGGCTTGCCATGGTCTATGATATATTGGACAGAGGCGAGTTCTCCTATGGTGATCCACTTGAGTCGGGACTCCCAGCTCCATTAGTCAAGTTTGATAGGAAAAAAATTCTAGGTATTCGAACTCCTCTTTTGTTCTTTGAGGACCTAACTAGTCCAGTTTCTATTCCTTACCTTTCATTTTGATTTTAGGTTCAGTCTTCACCCAGACCACGAACGAAGGTACGATTCAGACCACTCAACCACTCTTGATATCCCTGTGCTACGAGGAGCTCCAAAGGATGATGCTACTGCCACTATGGCAAGCGTTGAAGCTGTGAACTCTGAAACTCACCTGTCGAGTACTAGATATTGAGGAGCCGAGAGCAAGGTTTCCAAATTATCAAGCACTATTCCGGAGCATGATCCCCTAGAGGACTTGGTTGCGCTTGGTGAGGATCCCGAGAGCCTGGTAGAGTTAGTGCTCAAATTTCAATCAGTAAATTTCTGAGGGAGATGAGTTCCGGTGTAGTGAGAACACTCTTCAGGGAGATTGGGAATATCTTTCTATTTGACCTTCAAGAGATTTCCTCAACAATCTTTGAGATGATATCATGAGTCATGTCAATGGGAGCTGATGAAGAGAAGCTATGTCTGCTAGTTGACTAGGTCACTCAAGACGCCCAAGTCATAGCTTTTGACCAAGAGAAACATGCTCATACATTCTCTGTCTTGATAAGCGAAGGGGAAGAAGCCTATGCTAGGCTCCAAGAAGGAGTTATAAAAACAAGGCAGGGCTTGGAGGTCGTTCAGAGCTTGGCGGAGAATCTCTGGGACCAATTTGATCGACAGGAAGCTTGCAAGACCTTAATTATGAAATTCATTGATAAAACCGAGACCCTGTTAGTGGCACAAAAGAGGGAACTCAAGACGGTCGTGGCCCATTCATGCCATCTTGCCAAAAGAGTGGGCATCTCCTACCCTGAGGTTATCGATCAGCTTCGTCAGTCGGATACGATAACATCTGCATGCTCTATTGCTGAAGAGGGTCTTGCATAGATGAGGGCAAACATGAAGACAACCAAGCAGCGTGTGAAAGAGAGGACTTGAAGGCTAGAGAAACTCCTGCATTGCTTCAAGAGCTTATGAATCATCTTCAATTCTTTTTCTTTCTGAACTTTGTGCTTGTTTGTAAAGGAATTGTGCTTTCCTCTCAGAATGTTTTCCTTCTTTTCTCTTTAACTTCTCAATTCAGCAAATACATTTGATGCTTTTGAGTCTTCAAAGGAATTTTTACTGCATCTCATCCATTAGCATGAATTCTTGCATACTTCAAGCATAGGATTTGATTAGGAACCCCCAATATTTATGTCTCCTTTTTTGTGGAGGGGTATGAGTGGTCTGATACTTCGTGGTTCCAAAAACCTCTAGAGAAAATAAACAAACACCATAGTTTAATGTCTTTCGAGAAGACTATATGAAAAGCCTTCCTGACCATTTTATAAAAAGGGTATGGTTAGCCAATACATAGAATCCTAAGAACCAAAGGAGTACTGTAGTTAGAGTCATATAGGAAGGACAATCTGACGATGTTTTAGGTCATACGTCGTGGACCTATCGATGGGTCTTTTAGGGTCATGCATCTCAGACCTTAACTTGGCTCTATTTATAATCATGAGTATGGATTATGTGGTGGATTTTTTTATATAACATCGAGTCCTAGACTTTAAAAGAGACCAAGTGTGTGTTAGATAGTTTAAAGCCTTGCAGCTTGGACTATATGATAGGTAGTTTAAAGTCGTACATCATAGAATATCCTTTGATCTTTCAAGGATAGTTTTACACGTGATTTTACATGTACTTACATCTTTGGTACAAATAAGAAGATATCCAATAACCACCTGGTCGTACTAGTACCCAAGATACCACCAGACCAAAGGAACACTGCAAAATAAGCCTAAAACTGGACAACCTTGGAAAAAGTACTAGAACAGATTTGAAAGACAAGAAAAGGGTAGTTTGGGATACCCAAAGGGAACTCACAAAGTTTCGTTACATTCATATAAGTTTTGACGCGATCAGGGCGAAATTCGGTTCTCAAAGACCAGTTCCTATCATGCCGAAAAGAGACCTTATAACTATATCCCTATTCTAAGGGCTTCAAAACAATCAAAACAATGCCAGACCACTTCTATTACATCTAAAACATCGAAAACCTCCAAGGACCAAATTTGGGCTCAATCGAACCTTCTAGGAACATTTTGGGCCCAAATCACCACAAACGAGTGGGCTTTACACTATCATAATGCGGTCTCACCAAACCAATTTCCAATCATGGAGGCTGTGTTTTCACATCTCGTGATGATATGAAAGCACCCACAAGTCACTTTTTTGGAATTGGAACAAGCTCAAATTCAAACAGATGCTAGGTCTCGACGACTTGATCATTTTGACATATGGCACGTGTCATGACGTGACCCAGAACTGAAGCTTTTCTAAAGAAAAGATGATTCCGAAACGATAGAAATCAAAGTTTTGAATGAAATAAATCTTGAACTTTGTGAAGCGATATCTTGAGATCCGTACATTGGATCATCGCAAAGTCAGGTTCAATGCGACCGTATCACGAAGGGCTACAAGCTGGTACAAATTTTGCACTCAATCTAGAGTCAAATAGCGCAATTTCTAAGGTTGAAGAAGGCAATATTTCCCTATCACCGAAATCCCTTTTTCTGGCGACCTCTCAAATTTAGAAATACTTCAAGCAAGAAGCAAATTGGACAAAATTTGGTGCAAAGCAATTGTGTCAGTCTCCTCTTTAATTTACAATCAAAATAAAAGACTCGGAGCACCATGAATCACATTGCATAGACAACCAAAGTTCACAACTTAGCTGGATTTTTACCCTTCGGGAAACGTCCGTCTCAAGATGATCAAAAGACGTCAAACTCTTCAGAATCAAGCAAGCATCAAGACTATGAGGATGGTTCGTTTGAACCCCACAAGCATTCAAAAAAGAAGCTCCCAAGATCTGGAAATGATGAAAGGCCTCTAAAAAAGGGATGGTTTTTTCAATATCATAAAAGATTTAAGGGGCATTAAATTTGGGATTTTATTATAATTTCTTTTAATTATAATTTGACAGTTTTGAGCATCCACCCCTGTTTGGTGGGTCATCTATATAAAAAAGCTTAGGTTAATTGTAAAAGGGTTGGATCATTCATTAACGAAATCGAGACATTAAGCTTGTGTCCACTTATCTTTTGCTTCTAACCTTTGGATCCAGCGATGAGGAGAGAGAAAAATTTCATAGAGAGAAACTACCCGTGGTCCATCCTGATCACGCGACCTCGTTCTCTCTCTCCCTCTCTTAGGCTAGGCCATGCCTCAAGCCCACTCTCTCTTCTCTTTCTTCCTCTGTCTCTCTACTCATTGCTGGCTTTGCGCAGTAACCTAGAGTTGTGACAAACGCACAGTCCCGTCTCTTCCCCCTTCTTTCTCTCATTCTCGTCACGCTGTAGGTCTCAAAGTCACGAATCCCAGGGTCCCATCTCTCTTTGCGATCTCACCCTTTGTGCTTCGAGCGCAAACGCAGCAAACCTGTGGTTCCATATAGCATCACACTATCCGTCATATGCTCAATTCAATACCATTCAGAGTCATCTCAAGAGTTCCAATCGTCAGATCATCACTCTAGCTTCCTCTTTGTACAATCGATTTGAGCCATGAGAAATACATATGTACTCTCCCTCACTCACTCAGTAGAGTCTTCTTAAGTCGATAGTCTAAAGGTTTCTAACTCTTTAATTGCTCTGATTGCTATTTCTCCCCTCGTTCTTTCTTTTGCCAACCAGCTCCCTTTTTAGTGAAACATTATAGATGAATAGCGTCAAATTCACATTGCAGTTTTCAGCATAAGAGAATAGGACGACATGTTAAAGATTGAGGAGAGTTCGTGTCCAAATCATGTTGGCTGACCACTAGAGGGTTTCGTAACTGTTCTAAGAAGGCGAACTGCCCAGTTGTGTTCCTGAGCCCCCTAACAATGAGGTAGGCGCCTAAATGCACCCCCATAGTAAAATCTTTCTCATTGTTGGTTCCTATCAGCACAAAGGAGAGTACGTGTATGCACACCAACATATGTGCAGCTCGGGAAGACCCTCTGCAGTTGTTTGAGAGATGATTTTCTCTTCCCATTCGTGTGAGGAAAAAATCAAGCCCCGACCAACTGGAGACTCCACTGGGGACACGCCACCCTATAGTTGGATTGGACTGTTCTCAGGCAAACATCTCGCTTCTTTCTCTTTCTAAAACTACAATGGGGTTCCATTACTCCTCTTTTGTCCAAGTTGGGGACTTCATCATCCCCATATTTGTGACCTCAACTATGGAGAGCCAAACAGTTAATCTTGCTTCTCCCTTGTCCTCCTCAAGCGGCTTAGTTGGCCCTATCATCCTAGTTCAGGCTAGGAAAACTTGGGGAAAAGGTGCTCAAACCCTTATCCCCCCTCCTCCGGCATCAAAGGGAAATCCATCGATGTCAGCTGCTTGGGTGCCTCTGAAACAACCTCCTCTCATATGCACCCTGTTACTGACAGTCATCCTACCAATCGCAAGCCTAAAAGTGATCCTGACGCCACTTCTCTTCTTCGCTCAGTGATTCTTGATGAGACTACTGTCTCAGTGGGTAACCGAAAAGTAACCCCACCCTCGTTCCACAAAGGCGTTGCTAGCATTAGTGTGTCACTGCACACACTGCACTCTGACGATTCCTACACTAGTTTGGGTAGGCCCAAAGCTGCCCCACACACATTCACGCATGTCACGGTCGATGGTTTGACTATCACCATAATGAAACAAGAAATGGAACAACTTACCCCAGTCTCCTCACCTGCTTCGGGTCTCTTGGGACCCGGACTCACCACAAGTGGTCTTCGAGACACCAATGCATCAAATGTTGATCTCGCAGCTTGAGGCAGCCCAAAGTCTAAAACCAAACGAGCACACAACTTTCGAAGTAATCAGAAGCCTTCCAAGAAAACACACATGTATGTTGAAAGCCTTAAGGCTACTCCAACAAAAAAGGTGAGTATTTCAAATACTCAGCCTTTTGCTTCACCAGGGGTTGGGTCACAAACCACCCACACCTACAGGTCCGGTGATGCTATCAGTGGAAAAAGGAAAGGAGCGTCGAACACGTCCCTCACTACCCCGAAGCCTCTTGCTATGTGATACTCGAAGAAGTTCCCTTCGAGCACCATCCTATCTACTCCTTCATTTTACACACGAGCTAACCTTTGGGGTAGGGCTCGGGGCAAGAGGATACCCTTAAAGACGACCAGTCAACAGCCCCTTCTTCAGACAAACCTTCCAAAGCCAACGATGAGCTCTCTTCTCCCAAGATGTCATACGTTACAGGAGCTAATCAAATTTCCTTCATCTCCGTAGGATGATCCAGTCGAGAAGGAAGTCGAAGTTGGCTTCGATACTGGGAGAAGATGTACTGATACTTGTGAGTTAAACAGACAAAGGGCTTAAAATGCCACCTTGAAAGCAAAAAGTAGTCTTCAATCTCAGAAGACGTTCTAAAACAAAATTGGTTCTACCCATTGCAAGTCATGAGAGAGTCTGAGATAGGTGGCACTGTTCATTACTATGTTGTTGAGGCATAGGAAGATGGACTCACTTCATCCGGTCCGTGGCCCCAAGGTCGTCACGAGCAGGTAGAAGAGCTATGGCCCCAAGGCCGTCTTGAGCCCATTCAAATTGAACGATGGCCCCAAGGTCTTCAAGCGTCAGACTCGGCAGTAATCCGGCCCCAAGGCCTTTCAAAGGCACTACTCACTCGGGTTGCGAGACAATCTCAAGCTCAATTTGGTCAAGCTCAGCCCCTATTGCTCGGATTGCCGAATCGAGGTGTGAAGAGAACCATAATCACCCCCACTGCCAAATTACCTGACCCGAGTGAGCAAGTCGAGGTAATGTTAATAAGTCATGACGAGAATGGACTTGACAATCCAATGGCCCTTTTCGGGAACATGTTAAACAACATCATGGACAAGTTCAAGGGACTCAAAGATGCTCGACTCGTGGTGCTGTCCCATCAAGAGGCAAATTCCCCTCTTGAAGCCCAACGTGAAGAGGAAGAGAGAGCTCAACCTCCTCTTATAGCAAGAAATCCAAGACCTCTAAATCCTCCTGTCTTTTTTGATGACCAACCCAATGTAGCCTCTCAAGCGGTGCCATCGGTGTCCACGCAAGAAGACATCCAAAGAATGATCAATAAAAGTGTCTAGGGCTTGCAAGCTTCAAAGTCATAAGAAAGTTTCCATTACAAAAAGCCTTACCCGCCCTTTATTGATGAAATACCCTTTCCCATTAGATATCAAAAATGAAGGTTGCTAGTCTTCAATGGGACGGGATCGCCTCAGCAGCACGTGGCTCATTTCATGTCAGCATGCCAGGAAATAGTCTTGGACTCTAGGCTACTTCTTCGACAGTTTGTGAAAAATTTCCTTGGACCTGGCTTTAAGTGTTACATACGCTTGCCCTCAAACTTAGTTCATTCTTAGGAAGAGATGGAGCAGTTGTTTTACAAGCGCTTCTATGAAGGCTTTCGAAACTCTGGAAGCTTCACATATGGTCACAGTCCAAGAAGAGCTGACTGACAGTGCCTCTATGACTGAACTGTGTCATCACTTGTTCCATGTCCTCTTTGACATAATGTAGCAGCACAGGATGATCGTGCATTGTGCACCCAAGAAGCTAAAGCAAGTTGTTGGAAAAGATCAAAACATGTGGTGCCAATATCATCAACTGAAGGGGTACTACTTATGTCACTGTTTTGAATTCGGATATGTTTTGGAGAGGTATATACGAAATGGTGAGATAATCATAAGTAACACATCATCTTCGCCTCTAAATGAAACTCATGAAGTCAAAGCCCCACAACAAGAGAAGTTCGAGCAGGCTCAAAACCCCACCCCTAGTGCTTTGTAAGCACCTGCTCTTCATAATCCTGCAGGAACATCCTAGACCATGGTAAGTATATCATGATCGTGGCAAGATGAAAATCCTCAAGAGGGAGGCTGTTCGCCAAGCAAATGCAGTATCCGCACCCCGAGCTCAAGATCCCCAGCTGCTCGAGAAAAGAGAGGAAAATAAAAAGGCCTCACGTGCACAATGCCACGAGTACAAACTCCCTCCACACTCGATCAAAGCTCTACTCTTCCCCCCTCTTCCTACTATGTACAACTTCATCCCAAGGTAAGTTCTTTTTGCTGAGGGCGGTCAACACATGACTGTGAAAATGATCTAGGATACGTCCTATACAGGTGAGGACACAAAACCCCCCCCACAATAATCTGATAAAGGTGAAGACCTTAAAGATCCCCTACAGCCGTCCAACAGGGGTGAAGACGTTAAAAGCCTGATTCGGTCCAATTTAAATGATGACCTTAAAAGCTATATCCCTTCTTCTATCCCTTCAACCCCTTAAAGTCTCTCTCAGAATTCACCATAGAGTTTCAAGATTTCGAGTCTCTTAATAAGGAGCTCAAGCTCTAAATACCAGTAAAATGACATAGTAAGCAGATAAGGAAGATGATTGCCCAAAAGGCCGGATTCCTAAGTGTTGGAGATGTTATAGCCTTTGCTGCAAAAAAGGGGGCGTCTTACCCCACTCCTAAAGAGAAATTCAATCGGCTTCTAAAACCGAAGCTTGAAAAGAAGCCATGCCCCTAATCAATAGGAATATATTTGAAAAGGTATTATTCCTGAGTTACGATCCAAGCTACACGACCTCCAAAACTGTTAGTACATGTCCTAACAGCGCAACGTTAAACTGCTTCGCACAATAGACCAGGTTATACAACTTTAAATTAAACAAACATGTCCGGGATGTACGACACTAAACTACACCCCACATGGTCTCGAAGACACGACCTAAAACATGCCTCACAAAAAAAAGAAGATACAGTGTTCCTGTGAAAACCAGAAACATCGCATGGCTGAAGACTTAGATGAAAACCCTGACGGACGTTCAAGTCAGGCATGGAAGGTTACTTCCAGCACACCTTCATCTCATCCCCGAATCCCTTCTTGAGGGGATAAACCATAGGCAAGAAGCATAAACAAAGGGAAGCGAACCGTCTAGCAAAGAAGACATAAGAAGCAAAGAAGAAGAGTGTCACGACCCCGGCCCCTGACCCCTACCGAACTAGCTAGAGGGCAATAGAGTTCAGGATCATGATTAGAGTTCACGAACGTCACTCAGGTGGGAGTGGCTCAACGAGTTTGGAAATGTGAAATCAAAGCAAATCGTGAAAGAAAATAAAAATACATTCATCAAGCAACATAAAACTGCACAAATTAAAACCATTATATGCATATAAAATCCTCAAAGGTTCTTTACAACTCTGTCCAAGGCACTACTGGCCTGACAACAAAATTTCAATATTTCACAAAAAATCACATTGTGGCATCACCACCTGAGACCTACTATCAAAAGTTCTTTGATCAGTTTCAAGCTTCAGCCACCTGCCACAATCGTCCAAGTACCCACTCTCAAGAATCGGAGGTTATCACTATACACAGGGAAGAAAATAAGAGGAATGAGCTAAGAGCCCATTAAGTAGATCAGTGCCCATGCATTCCTACCTATATGCACACTTATAAGATAATGTGGTTTGCAAATCATCACAATTCATGCGAGTCGCAGAGTAAAGTCATGTATCACAATTCATTAGCAGTGTGAAACAGAGTATGATTCAGATATCAAGACAATACATATGTATGAGCTAACAATTATTTCATCTCTTATCACAGTAACAAGCAAAGTCTAGAGTTGCCTACTCCCAAAGTAGAAGTCACATCGATCAGGCCAAGCCAATCCTAAACTTGGAACTTCTACCCTCATTCTGGAGGGAGGACAATGACAAATGGAGGCCCCATTTCATAATGTCCTCACTCACACACACAATCCCCAGCGCGCTTAGGGGTTTTTGATAGGCTGTGGCCACGACCCTCTCCTTACACATTTACGTGAGAGGGTGTTACCCTACCATTGGAGGGCCAAATGTATAGTGCCCATGACAATTTGGGGGGCACGACCCTCCTTGTTATTCACAATCACTCATCGACTCCACTCATATCATCGGAGTTGAGGTACAGTATACCCAACTACCACTGGGGGGACCCATTGCATAGTGGTCATATCATAGATATCAGTTTTCAATATAGCAGAATCACAAATCTAACTACCAAGCGCCCACTGCCGAGTGTGTTCATTGTTGCAAGCACTTTCTCTTCTCTCTCTCTTTACCACCCTGTGCGTACTTTCTCTTTTCTACTCTCTCACAGCTGTGCGCACTTTCTCTTCTTCTCTTCTTACCGCCATGCGTACTTTTTCTTCTTCTCTCTCACCGTTGTACGCACTTTCTCTTCTTCTCCTCTCTTCACCGCCGTGTGTACTTTCTCTTCTTCTCTCTCTTCATCACCGTGCACACTTTTTCTTCTTCTTCTCTCTGACTGTCGTGCGCACTTTCTCTTCTTCTTCTCTCTTCATTATCTTGTGCACTTTCTCTTTTTCTCTCTCTCATCACCGCCGTGTGTACTTTCTCTTCTTCTTCTCTCTTCATTGCCATGCACACTTTATCTTCTTCTTCTCTCTCACCACTGTGTGCACTTTCTGTTCTTCTTCTCTCTTCACCGCCATGCGCCCCTTGTCTTCTTTTCTCTCACCGTCGTGCGCACTTTCTCTGGCCGAGAAAGTCTGGGTCGTTACATCATCCCCCCTTCAAATAGGATTTTGTCCTCAAAATTGTGTCTTTGTTAGTCAAACAACTGGGGGTACTTACCCCGGATTTCATCTTCTCATTCTCATGTCGATTCTTCCTTTGAGTAATACTGCCATAACACACAGACCAGAGGAATTTCTTTATTGTATAACACTTGAACTCTTCTATCCAATATTTCAATTGGTCGTTTGATATAAGTCAATATTATCTGATCGAACTTGGCTCATACTTTAAAACATAAAACGAGTCCGGTAGATATTTCCTTTACAGTGATATATGAAAGATGTCATGAATATTCGTCAACTCAGGTGGTAGGGAAAATCGATAAGCCATATTCTCAACTCTTACCAAAATTTTAAAAGATCCAATGAATCGTGGGCTCAACTTTCCTTTCTTGCCGAATCTCATAATATCCTTAGTTGGCGATATTTTCAAGAAAACTCGATGACCCGCCTCAAACTCGAGGTCTCTCATTCGATTATCAACGCAACTCTTTTGTCGACTCTAGGCAGTTTTGAGCCTTTTCTGAATCAAAGCAATCTTTTCTGAGGTGACTTAAACAATTTCTGACGCTAACAGTCTCCTTTCACCGACCTCATCCCAACAGATAGGTGATCTGCACTTCCTCCCATACAAGGCTTCAAAAGGTGCCATTTGATTACTAGCTTGGAAGCTGTTGTTTTAAGCAAATTCTATTAGAGGCAGATGATCATCCTAGCTTCCTTTAAAATCAGTAACACAAGCCCTTAACATATGTTCGAACATCTGAATAGTCCTTTCTGACTGCCCATCAGCCTGGGGGTGGAAAGCAGTGCTAAAAGTGAGTATTGTCCCCAAAGCTGCATGCAGAGCATTCCAAAATTGTGAAGTAAATCTAGTGTTCCTGTCGGACACAATGCTGATAGGTATTCCATGTAACCTCACAATTTCTTTAATGTATAACTGAGCCAATTTGTTCAAAGTATAAGTTGTGCAGACCGACAAGAAGTGAGCATCTTTAGTTAGCCAGTCCGCAATGACCCAAATACTATCATGCCCAACACCTGTTCTAGTTAAGCCAGAGAAAAAATCCCTAGTAATGTGTTCCCACTTCCATTCTTGCAAGGGTAAGGGTTGTAACAATCTATCGGGTTTTGATGCTCAACCTTTACTTATTGGCACGTCAAGCACTTAGAGACAAATTGTGCCACTTCCTTTTCCATGTTATTCCACCAGAAATTTTACTTCAGGTCTTGATACATTTTAGTACTCATTGGGTGTACAGTCTAACGGGAGTGGTGTGCTTCCTCCAAAATAGCCCGCTTCATACTTTCATCATTCAAAACACATACTCGATCCTTAAATCTTAACAGATCATCGCTCAGAGAAATCATCCTTTCTTCCCAGCTTTATTTCTTCTAGAATTTCCATTCCTTTTGTGCCATTCGGATCCGTTGAAAGAGTCGTCGCTCTATCCTCATACAAGCGGTCATTCCTACCCCATCACTAAGGGGCAGGATTGGGTGCCACTCAACTGCATCTTCTAAAAGTTTCATCTCACAAACCAATAGGTGTGCCACTGATACCACAAGATTCCTGCTTAAAGCATCTGCTACTACATTGGTCTTGCCTGGTTAGTAATTGATGGTACAGTCATAAGCATTTAGTAGATCCATCCATCTTCTTTACCTCATGTTTAACTCTTTCTAAAAAAATAAATACTTGAGGCTCTTATGATCTGTAAATATCTTAAATTGAGCCCTATAAAGATAATGTCGCCAGATTTTCAAGGTAAGCATTACAATCTTCATGAGTTGGGTAATTTTGCTCGTACGACTTTAACTGTCTGGAGGCATACGCTATAACTTTCCCTCGCTGCATCAGCACACATCCAAGTCCTTTATGAGAGGCGTTAGTATAAACCACAAAATCCTCATTCCCTTCAGGTAAGGCCAATATCAGGGCCGTAGTCTGTCTCTTTTACAGTTCTTGAAAACTTATCTCACAATTATCTGACCATACAAACTTCACTTCCTTCTGAGTTAGACGAGTCTTGGGGAGCGCTATCTTTGAGAATCCTTCTATGAAGCACCTATAATATCCTGTCAGTCCTAGAAAACTATGGACCTTTGTCACATTTGTCGGTCTTCTCCACTTAAGTACGACTTCAATTTACATAAGTCAATTGTGACCCCGTCCTTAGATACAACGTGCCCAAGAAAAGCCACACTAGGAAGCCAAAACTCACTCTTTCCAAACTTAGCATACAATTTTTCTGACTTTAGAGTCTGGAGGACTATTCTTAGATACTGTTCATGCTCTTCCAAGTTCTTTGAATACACCAAAATATCATCTATAAATACCACCACAAAATTATCCAGGAAGGGTTTAAAAACTTTATTCATCAAGTCGTATAAAGACAGTCGAGGCATTAGTCAACCCGAACGGTATCACCAAGAACTCATAGTGGCCATATCGGGTCCTGAATGCGGTCTTAGGGACATCTTCTTCCTTGACCCGCAGTTGATGATAGCCTGACCGAAGATCAATCTTAGAAAATATTTAGGTCCCTTGAAGCTGGTCAAAAAGCTCATCAATTATGGGCAAGGGATACTTATTCTTCATAGTGATCTGGTTCAGTTGTCTATAGTCTATACAAAGCCTTAAATACCCATCTTTCTTTTTCACAAATAGGACCAGTGCACCCTAAGGTGACACATTGGTTGAATAAACCCCTTTTCGAACAATTCCTGCAGTTGTTCTTTCAGCTCCTTTAATTCGGCTGGGGCCATCTTATTAGGGGCTTTAGAGATAGGAACGGTGTCTGGAACCACATTTATCTCAAATTCTACCTCCTTGACTGTAGGCAAAGAGGTCAACTCCTCAGGAAAACCTTTGGGATATTCCCTCACCACTGGTATCTCTTCTAACTTGGATTGGACATCCCGATTCTCTACTACATAGGCCAAATACCCAACACAAATTTTGGCCAACAGGCAAGAAGCTCGAAGGGCCGAAAGAAGGTGTAGAGGGGATCCATCCTTAATGCATACACAGATCAACTCAGGCTGATTTGTGTGTCTAAATGTTACAATTTTATCATAGCAATTTACTGTAGCATAATATCTAGACAACTAGTTCATGCCCAAAATAACATCAAAATCTCGAATGTCTAATAATATCAAGTCTATAGGTAAGACACATCCTTCAAGAAAGACTCCACAATGTTTATAAACAATATCAGTTTCTATAGATTCCCCCATATGTGTGCATACTACCAGTGTTTAGTCAAGAAGTGCAAGTTTAGCATTCATGTGGCATGCAAAGCGAGGTGCAACAAAAGAGTTAGAAGATCTAGGGTCAATCATAATTTTAACTTTCATGCCACAAACAGAGAGCGTACCTCGGATAACAGAGGCCGACGCCTTGGCTTCTTGTTCTGAGAGAGCAAATACCCGACTTGGAGTTTTCGATCGGTTTTCTGGTCCCTTCACTGGACAGTCTTTGATTAGGTGGCCAGGCTTGCCACATTTGAAACATGCTCCTGCCCTTCTTCGACGCTCAACCGCAGAGTGATTGTCCTTCCCACAATATGGGCACATCGAGCGCTGGTTCTCCCTTATGTCACCTGGTAAGGTTTTCTGAATCTTCTTATTCCTTTGGTTATCTCTTGCCCTGAAACTTCTCCTGGGAGGTGGTCGGGTCTTCCTCCCACGGTTCCCAAACTGGGCTGGCCCCATTCTTCCCTCCTTTCTTAACTGGGACCCTTCTCCATCCCTCTCAATTTTCATAGCCAAATCTACCCAAGGGGAGAAGGTTTTGAAGTTTACTGATAACACTCTCCCCCTTATATCGGGCCTGAGGCCTCTATGAAATTTA
Organism: Amborella trichopoda; assembly: GCF_000471905.2. The sequence continues at coordinate 1,989,641 of NW_006497279.1, forward strand.
TTCGCTTTTCACGCCTCCATATTGATGATGTGTGGCACATACCTTGATAGCTCAACAAACTTGGTTGCATATTGCTCCATTAACAAGTTTCCTTGTTGCAGCTCAAGGAACTCCACTTCCTTTCTTTCCCGTACAGAGTCAGGGAAGTACTTTTCATTGAATGCTTCTAGAAAGTTCTCCCAAGTCACTTCTGTCCCCGACCCTTCCCATGATTGCTTAGTGCTCAACATCTCCTTCTAAAATGAAGGTTCCTAGCCTAACCTTCTGCTCATCATTACAGTGCAACATATCAAAAATCTTCTCCACTTGTCTCCTACATCGTTCCGCTTTCTCCACTCCCCCGTGCCCCAAGAACGTCAGAGGTGCTAGCCTCCTAAATCTTTTTATTAACCCACTATCAAACAGTTCTAATGCAGGGGTAGTCAGAGGCGGCCTATTGTCTTTCATCGTTTGAGTCATGGTCCCCAAGGTCCTGAAGAATTCACCGAGGGCGTAGGTATTCTCATTGCTGGAGGTCGCATTATTAGCATGAGTCCTCAACATCTTGACCTAAAATAGGAGCACCCAGTTACTAACCTGTTCAAGACATTTTAGAGACACTCCTAAGACTCTCTAGGCCAAGAATTCTATCCTGGTTGCTCTGATACTATAACGATCACGAACCTGCCACCTGACCCCTACCGTACTAGCCAGAGGGCGACAGAGTGCGGGATCGCGACCAGAGGTCGCAAATGTCACTTAGGTGGGAGTGGCTCAACGCGTTTAGAAATACGAAATCAAAGCAAACAGTGAAAGAAAACAAAAACTCATTCATCAAGCAACATAAAATTGCACAAATTAAAACCATGATATAAATATATAATTCTCAAAGGTTCTTTATAACTCTATCTAAGGCACTACCAGCTTGACAACAAAATTTCAATATTTCACCAAAAATCACATTGTTGCACCGCCATGTGACACCTACTATCAAAAGTTCCTTGATTAGTTTCGAGCTTCATCCACCTGCCACAATTGTCTAGATGACCACTCTAAAAAATAAGAGGATATCACTCTACACAGGAAAGAAAATAAGAGGAATTAGCTAAGAGCCTAGTAAGTAGATCAACGCCCATGCATTCCCACCTACATGCACACTTATAAGATAACGTGGTCTACATATCCTCACAATTCATGCAAGTCACAGAAAAGTCTTGTATCACAATTCATCAGTAGTGTGCAATGGAGTATGATTTAGATATCAAGGCAGTACTTATGTATGAGCTAACATTTATTTCACCTCTTATCACAGTAATAAGAAAAGTCTAAAGTTGCCTACTCCCCGAAGTAGAAGTCACATCAATCAGGCCAAGTCAATTCTGAACTTGGAACTTCTACCCTCATTCAGGGGGGAGGACACTGACAAATGGAAGCCCCATTTCATAATATCCTTACTCACACACACAATCCCTAAGCGCTTTGAGGTTTTCGATAGGCTGTGGCCTTAAAAGATATGACCCTCTACTTACACCTTCAGGCAGGAGGGTTTTACACTACCATTAGAGGGCCAAATGCATAGTGCCCATGGTAATTTGGGGGGTACGACCCTTCTTGTTATTCACAGTCACTTCTCGACTCCACTCCTATCATAAGAGTCGAGATACAGTATACCCAACTATTAATGGGGGGACCCATTGTGTAGTGCTCATATCGTAGATATCAGTTTTCAGTATAAAAGAATCACAAATCCAACTACTAATGGAGGACTCATTGCGTAGCGGTCATGGCACATATAACAGTCTTAATATAACAGAATCAGAGTATTCACTACCAATAGAGGACCCTTTGCGTAGCAGTTTTGGTCATATTGTCAGTATCACAGTATCATATTTTTCTACAATTTCAAACAGTGGCATCCAGTCCTAAATCGGGTCATAATGCTCGATCCATTCAGAATTTGGAAATGAATCCAAAACCAATTTTTCACTAAACATGTGTATCTTTCAAATGGGGGTGGTTTTAAGGCATTTGGACCCCGTTTCTTCCTTCAGAACGTCATTAGAAAAGAAGCATTTCATCTGAAATCTACTGTGCAATTGGGACATTTACACGTCCTACTTAGCACAATAATAACTCTCAATCCATAAGGATTTTTGAAGTGTATCCAAAACCAAAGTTCGAGTAAAAACATGTATATTTCAAAAGGGGCATTTTGAGAATATTTGGACTCAATTTGATCATCCAAAAGTTCATGACAACTAAGGTAATGGTTCTAGATTTTACTAAATCTGCCCACAGTGACATATCTCCGCAAATAAAAGTATAGCTTTCAATATAGGAAGAATTTAGAAATGTATTCCACATGTTATTTTAAGAATACTCATAAATATTTCAAATGGAAATTTTTTAAGAGAAAACGGACACCATTTTGTCATTCAAAATTCGTGACAATAGAGACATCAGTTCTCCAATGTTACTAAATCTGTCTACAGTGACCTAGTTACACTTTTTGAAGCATAACTCTTCATACATAAAGAATTTGAGCAATAATTAAACATGAAAGTCATAGTAGACACATGCATCTATCCAATGGAGTTAATTTGATGTCATTTGGATGTCATTTTGTGGTCAACATTGTGCCACAAAAATATAAAATGTCCCTGGAATTTCAGAGTATAAGCATGACATCTCTCAAGTAACAATCAATTACTCCCAACTTAGGTTAGATATTAATGCAAAACCTTCTTCATCTTGAAATAGACTCACATGAATACCAATTGACATATTTTTATGATTAACAATAGCAATTTTGGTGCTCATCTTATCATACAAAGAAGGCTTAATTTCTGGAAAGAAAGGCATTACAAGATATACATGCAACCATTGTTCCCCCAAAATTCATACAAGTTCATGCTTAGTTTTCATACTCCCACAACTAAAAAAATTCAAGGTTTTTTATCCACTTACCTTATGTGTACAATGGTGTTCTCACAACTCTTCACACAGTCACTTCACCCTCACTCCAAGTCTTCCCACAAGGATCAAAGGGCACTGGAGTTTGGTGTTCCAAGAGAGAAAGATGGGTTCAAAACATGAGCAAAAGGGAGAGAAGGGGATTTTGTACTCTCTCACATGGGAGGTGGCATCCTGGGCTTGCCAAGTGGCAACCTTACTGTCATGTAGCTTGACAAGTGGTAGGTGGCAGCATGCAGCAAGCAGGTGGCAGCCATGGGTCATGCACAGGCTTGGTGGTGTCGCGCACGGCGGCACTCTTTTTTCCTTCTCTCACTGTCATGCACGTCTCTCTCGCTTCTACTTCCTTACTACCGTACTCGCCCACTACCATGTGTGTTCACTGCCACATGCACTTTCTCTTTTTCTCTCTCTTCACCGCTGTGTGCACTTTCTCTTCTTTCTCTCTCTCACTACCGTGCACACTTTCTCTTCTTCTCACTTCACCATCGTGGACAGTTTCTCTTCTTCTTCTCTCTTCACCATCGTGGACACTTTCTCTTCTTCTCTCTCATCGCCATGAGCATTTTATCTTCTTCTTCTCTCTTCATCGCCATGCGCACTTTCTCTTCTTCTTCTCTCTTCATCGCCGTGTGTACTTTCTCTTCTTCTTCTCTCTCACCGTCGTGCGCACTTTCTCTTCTTCTTCTCTCTTCACTACAGTGCACACTTTCTCTTCTTCTCTCTCTCTTCACCACCGTGCGCACTTTCTCTTCTTCTTCTCTCTTCATCGCTATGCACACTTTCTCTTCTTCTTCTCTCTCACCGCCGTGGGCACTTTCTCTTCTTCTTCTCTTTTCACTGCCGTGCACACTTTCTCTTCTTCTCTCTCACCACCGTGCATACTTTCTCTAGCCAGGAAAGTCTGGGTCGTTACAAAGAGTCATTCCATACATGTTCGAAAAGTTACAAAAAATTGAACGGATCTCAAAATCCACGAATGGGATAGAAGAGAAAACGAAACAATGAGTAGCTCATGAACCCCCAAAAACATTTGAGATCCTTGTGAAACTTACCCTTTAGCTCCTTCGTGTGCCCAGTGCCACCTACTTCCGCTCTTTAAGACTAGAAATGGCTTGAGCAACTTCATTGGACAAGTCACTGACCACCGCCATCTCAGAACTCAGCTGCTGCGATTGCTGAGATTTTCGGTGTATCTCTGCCTGTCGTTGACTCCGTCAGGTCTTAATTGGGTCACGAGAACTTGGAACACGGCTATTTTGTCTTCATGGTCCGGATCTTGCTAGAGAGACCCGTGTCTTCCTCTGCGAGATGAGCTTAACGAGAAGTAAGCAAAGCCTTCATCTTCTCATGACTTTTCATAAGAGCTTGCTGGCCAGTTAAATTCCCCTCTAAAGAAGCCGAGCGTTCCTCATAAGACGCCTTCACTTTAATCTCGCATTGAAGAGCTTCAGCTCCCCAATCATCAATATTTTGCAACAGCTCTTCGAGATAGTCAAAGGTTTCCTCATCATATACAACCTTTAAACTAGTTGCACAAGCTTTGACAGCTTCCACCTCTAGCTTGAGGTTGGGAAGGGCACACTACTTTATCCACTGGAGGCCTGAACATAGCATATGCCTCACTACGAGTTCCTTAACATTCAGGGTTGATTGAGGAGGAACTGAGGAATTGACTGTATCAAGAGGAGGAACTTCAAGGATAGGATCCTTAACAATAATAGCCCAAGATTCACTTGGGGCAGCAAGAGTATCAAACGAGGGTTCTTCAGCATTCACCTTTGGGGTTGGCAACTCTGAAGCTAGTGCCACCACTGACCCCTAAGAAGGGACTTCCAAGCGAAGTTCCACTTCCCGCTCCACTTTCGAGACAGTCGAGGTAGGTGCTTCTAGGGCTGCCATTTCCGCACTCGAGGCCTCATTCGCAACCTCAACATCCCCCTCTTTAGCAAAAATGCAAGGGAAGTCTCCTAGGCTCAGGGATGGATGAGCAGGGGATCTAATAGGGCTTGGAGCAAGAGGCATTGTTTCCTCCACTACTGAAGAAGGAGTCCTCACTGGCTCATGAACCAAATGAAATGAGGTGAGGCTTGGCGCCTCAAGCTGAGCCACGACAGTCTCTAGCTCTGCTCTTGGAGCCGGAGATGATATTATGGGAGACGTCGCTGCTTCCACTATCACAACTTCCCTTGCTGGCTCACTACTTTAACCAAAGTTGGCCGGGCCTGACACTTCAGGTCGAGCCGCGGTAGTCTCTGTCTCTACTCTCATAGCCGAGGATGACATTACAGGAGGCGAAGTCGAAGTTGCAGATGCCTTCCCCCTCGCACGTTTAACAGGTGGAGGTGGAGGTGATGGAAATGCACTCGGGATTGATAGACCTCTCCCACTCGCACGAGCACATCTTGTCGGAGCCGCACGGAAGTTATCGGAACCTCCTGTCCCCTTTCTCTTTCTTCCCCCTTTCGGAGGTTCACTCCTGACCTCTTTAGTAACTGGAGCTTGCTTGCTGCGTCAAAACTTGGTAGGTGTCGGTAGAATGTGGCCCACTTCCTATCGAGGCATTTAGGTCCTGGATAGGCCTTTCTTCATGACCTGGGACCGTACCTCCCTTGGTCCACCCGAAGATGGAACGGAGATTGAACAAAGATTTTGTCTCGCCCTCAAAAGACAAATATTCCATGTAATAAATGAGGCTCGACAAGCTCTCGCCAATTGATTGGATAGTGACTTAACTCAAAAACTTTAGAGAAAGAAGGAGGAGCAAAACGCTTCCCTGCCCTATCGTCATGTTTGACACTTTTGATAGCCTTCCATGGGTGGTTGGAGTGCCAATACAAGCGGTTGGAGATGTCCCACCACCGCCAATAAATCTCTGTTGCATGACCCACACAACCATAATGAGGGATTATAAACTTGCTCAACCTCGTGAGGTGAAGACAAGTCTCCTACGTCAAAAGCTTACGGGCCTCTCTCGGCCCCCTAAACATAGCTTTCATCCCGAAAATTTTCAACATGTGAGGGTAGGTGGTTCTCGCAAGACTCTCGTTTATCTCATACATCCTAATGGTACATGGGATGGTGTTCCTCTAAGGGAAGTATGCTGAGAGCCATCCAAAGATGTAGTGGAATGAGAAGCTCATCGTGAAATACCCAGTAAAGCCTTCGCCAGCTAGGACTTCACTCCTATTGTCCTTCAAGGGAGCTTTGCCGCGCGTAATAGTCCCCAGCCCATGGTGGATGCTGCATAGAACAGATTGAACAAGTGCAAAATCCTTCCCTTGAGAGGCTTCATGCAAGCCACATAGAAGCAACCCGGCCGAATGATGTAGCCCCTTGGCCGCAGCAGAGCAAATTTACACAAGAAAAGGACCAAGCAGGAAGCCACATACCCATGGCTCTTCTCCCCTCTTTTGACGGAAGTAACTGGTCTCTTTGAGGCCTTGATTACCTCATCTCTCAAAGTCTCATTCACCTACAGGGCGCTCGAACTAGCATCCTCGCCATCTTGACGGTCCCCGTGAAAATAGTCCCTCCATGCCTCAAAATGCATCCCTCCAGACTTGAGTTTAGTCTCTGAGTGCAAAACCTGGTAAATCTCAAACAAATCATAGAGACCAAGAGGGGCTGGATTGTCATTAATGGGTTGGTCCCCAAAAATAACCCCGTTGCTAGGTACGAACTCTTCGTACATCTCCCCCAGCATGGGCAAGCCACCTATGACGTACAGGTCTAGAAGAGTAATTCCTACCTCATCTCCAGCAAAATGCCAGCTATGGGTCTTATAACACCATGTCTCAAATAGAGCTTTTATGGTGTTGGAGCAGCGGTCGTAATAAACAACTGATCACTAGCATGCCGCGGCTAGCCCACAATCCTTTAGAGTTTCGACGTGAGAGTTTCGGACATCGAGTGTCCAAGTACTATACCCAAGCATGTATTGGTGCTCTCCCTCAAATGAAGTGCACCAGCGGCCCGGTGAAAGTTCGTCCTTGTTAATGGTTAGATGCCTCGATCTCACCCTCAGGTCGGGGTGACCTGATGACATAGCTCCGGGCTCAATATGGACCCGGGACCTAAGATCGCTCTCTCGTGAACCATGTAAGTAAGACACGAGCAGGAATACCAACCAGTGAGAGAGGAATTAAGGTTTGAGGTGAGACTTACCTCACCTAGGTTGGTGACACGCTCGGGCTAAATCCCGTGGACGCCTTAGATCACATTGGAATGCCCCCCGGGTTTATGACCGGTTCGAAATCTGCTCCTTTGACCTATTTCTTCCTTTCTTACAGTCACACACACGCATTAGAATACACGACAAGTGGGTCGAAAGACCCCACGTTGTCATAGGGTGAGCACACACATGCACGTGTACTCAAAAGAAAGTGGAAAAATATTATGATGGAGTTCATGCCGATTGACAGCTTTACGACGTCTCCTTGACAAGGGACTATCAATACATATTTTACAGTAAAGGGGGGAGAGAATAAGAGGGCTAGATAAAGAAGAGAGAGAAAGAAGAGAGAAAGAGCACAGACAGTGACTTGTTGCTGTCTATAAAGAGGGAAGAGAGAGAAAGAACACAAACGACGGCTTGCTGTTGTTTGTGAAGAGGGGAGAGAGAGAAAGAACACAGATGGAGGTTTGCTGCCATCTGTGAAGAGAGAGAGAAAGAACACAGATGGCAACCAGCCGCCGTCTGTGTTCTTTCTCTCTCTTCCTTCTTCACAAATGGCAGCAAGCCATCGTCTGTATTTCTTTCTCTCTCTACCTTCTTTTCTTTCTTTCTCTCTCTACCTTCTTTTCTTTCTTTCGCTTCCTTCTAATGTACTTTCTTTATCTAACCCTCTTATTCTCTCCCCCCTTTACTGTAAAATATGTATTGATAGTCCTTTGTCAAGGAGACGCTGTACGGCTGTCAAATCGGCATGAACTCCATCATAATATTTTTCCACTTTCTTTTGAGTACACACGCACGTGTGTGCCCACCCTATGACAAAGTGGGGTCTTTCGACCCACTTGTCTTATATTCTAATGTGTGTGTGTGAGTGTAGGAAAAGAAGAAATAGGTCAAAGGATAAGATTTTAAACCAGTCATAAACTCAAGGGGCATTTTTGCGTGATCAAAGAGGGTGACCATGCGAGTTAGCCTGAGTGCGTCACGGACCCAGGTGAGATAAATCCCACCTCACACCTTAATTCCTCTCTCACCAGTTGATATTCTTGCTCGTGTCTTAGTTTTATGGATCACGAGAGAGCGGTCTCAGGTCCTAGGTCTTATATCCATATCGAACCCGAAGCCACATCATCTGGTCACCCAAACTCGAGGGCAAGATTGAGGCATCACTAGCTTGGCAACTCCACTAGGAATCTAAAGAGGAGTCCTTTACATGTAAATGGTATGTTCTTTAGATAGAAGTGGGGCCCAAACATAGGTGGATGCCTAAAACTTAACCTAATTGATGGAAATTAACATTTAAAGAAATTAAAGAAATTTAAGAAAATAGGGGCAAAATGATGATTTTGCCTCTGCATCAAAATCCACAAAATTTCAAACAGGTCCTTACAATGGCCATGCAATCTTCATGATCTTTTGGGATCTGTTCGGGGTCTTTCTGATCTTCATCCGATCAAAAGATTATTCTTTTCTTGATCAGCTCAAAAATATAATCGTTTTGATACCCTTTTTGAACCACGGATTGGACTCTCGAGCCATGATCATGACGTGGTAAAAACATGAGAAAATGTACAATGTTAGATTAAAGATTCAACCCATTTATCAATTTTTCATCAATTTCTTCGTTGTAGCTTGTCGATCATGTTGCCACGATCGTTTTACAAAAATAATGGCTCAATGCGGTGCCCGGACGACGGTTTTCCAAATTGGGAAACTTTGGCCGGAGTTTGGATTCCGGTCTCCGGAATTGCAGCAACTTCAGACTCATTGTGCATCGAATCTGACCGTCCATCACGTGCGAGGTTTGGCTCAGATGAAGCCTTTGACCTTGTGCTCATAATGGGTCTAGTTTAAGGTCGATCGGACGCCCGAGCGTCATGATATGGCCTCTTGATCGAAGAGACATGTTGTTGGAAATTTTCTGCTACTTTTGGAAGTTTTTTTACAAATTTATCTCTTCATTTACTCTTGGCTCGGGCCGTGTTATCATGCGTTCCACATATCAAATCGACCGGGTCGATAAGACGAACATTCTCTCAAAATTTGGGCTCGATCCGTCTAGGGATGAAGGAGATATGACCATGAAAAGTTTCCCTTGAAATTGTGATGCACGGTTTCTATTAGTTCACCGATGGTGCACCGTAATTGTGTACGACCTACCCATTTTGGGTAATGTGGTAATAACTTGCTCCAAAAACGTTAGAATATGTCGAAAATTGGTACTCGAAGATTTTCGAATATTTTGAATCTAATGGAAATGGTCTGTAAACCATTTGACGCTATGATAATGGTATTGTAGTTTAGAGTCCATTTTCAGCATTATAAAGGTAGAATTTCTCGAAATTGTTTTATCGTTTGCACTGCCTTAAACCCATCAGATTATGACGAAACTTGGCATGTATTCTTAGGAAACTCTTAAGCATGATCTCGAACTTTAAGAAATTCTGAGACTGTCAAAAATTTCACTTCTAAATAAGGCCTTATTGACATAGGGCTTCCGTAGTCCACATGCATTTTGGTACCTGTGGACCTAGGTCATGAATTGCTCCATCCTTATTCGCACTTGGGATACAAGTGATGAAAAATGACCTCAAAATGTCAACATTCTCTTCCCTAGCTTAGGCAAGTCATCGTTAGTATCAAAGTCGCTATGGAGAGCATGGTAAAGGGGCACGCCATCCCTTTGAATAAGAGGCTCCCCGCTAGCACCCTCATACTTATAGAGCCGAGCATCTTCTCCAACATAGGTGATGCTCAAAGGCCACTTTATCTCTTGGGTGGGCTTGATGACACTTGAGGTCCCTTTAACAAAAGAAGCACTTGTATAAGAATTGGTTCCCAGTTCCCCTTCACAAGGTAGCTGGTTTACATCAAGGATTTTCACTGCAAAGAACAAAAGAAAAAGTGAGCAACAGATGGGTTTGCAGCTTGTACCCCCATACAGGCATAAAGGCACAAGAGCTCAAGCAACACTTAGGAGGAGGGCACACACAAACAGTGCCCTTGCTATGCGCACGCACGTAACTCTAAAAACCAAGTTCAAGTGATGCCCCATCGGGGAATGCACACAAACAGAAGCGTGCACATGTAGTCAGTGCATCTGCCATATGCATGTGCACGACTCTCAAACATGAGTTCAAGCAATGCCTCATCAAGGCATATACGAGAGCAGACGCACGTCCACACAAAAGGGAGGCATAACCATGGGCAAACCCGCATGACTCGATACACACATGCAAGGACAAGCACGCGACAGAGTGGAACACACGCAAAGACTAAGCCTGACTTAATGCGTACACGCCAGGGCTTGCCAAAGGCTCAAGATTACACAAGATGCCTCTTGCAGGCATTCTTGGCTAGAAACAAGACTTGCTAACCACCAATATAGTCGAACCAAGCCAATACTTGGCTGAAAAAGCCCACAGCACACGAATACAGGCATGACTACGCCCAAGTACTATCAATGTGAACATGCACGGCCATAATAAGAGGCATTGAAGGGCTTTGTGTGAAGTGACTCATGCTCACAGAGCTCAACAGACAACGAGAATGGCTCCAAAAGAAGCAATGACACAGTCAACCAAACATTTGGAACTCAGTAGAAGGATTAAAAAAAAAAAATTAATGGAAGACAACGCAGCAAAAAGAAAAGTAAGACCAAATCGAAGAGAAAGGACCATACCTTGAGGAGGGGCGCAGCTGGTATTGGCCATCGCTATCAATAACCCTTGATGGTGAGAGATTCTGCTTGTGGACGGTGGTGAAAAGGGACACAAGAGGAAAAACAATTAGGGATTTTTAGCTTGGGTAAAAACTTAGGGTAAAAATGAGGAAAAGGTACCTCTACTAACCTTTTTATAATGACGAGGGAATGATGTTTCACTCAAGAAAATGGAACATCGTGTGGCTTTGTCACAAGGAAACATGAATAGCACGCAAACCAAGCATCGTGCAGTTTCGTCCCAAGAAAAGCAAACAACACTATGTTCTGTCACTTCAACGCAAAGACCATGCTATTCTATCGCTTTGTGCACACAACTCTTTTCTCCTAATGGTGCACACATCTTCCGCAAAACACCACTCATTTCAGGTACGCAATACCTCCCTCTTGACCCACACGATCCTCTGGCCTACTCAAGGGCTCAACACACACTCATGCACCACTATACTTGGTAGGCAAGTGAGCTATGTTTCTTGCGCTATCTGCACACACGGGACCCTCAACAGACAATGCCCAAAAAAAAACAAAAAAATTGAAAAAGGCCCACACCCCACAGGGGTTCAGATGAAATCCCAAAAGGGCATTTGAACCATTTAAGCTAGACAGTCGGCATGCCCCCGAGGCAAAACAAGTCTCTAAGCCCATGTCTCCAGCATTAAGAAGGATAAGAACAAAACACAGGAGGAAAGAAAGGCGAGCAAACCATGAAAAGAAGAGACACAAGCCATAGAGCAAGAAAGAGGATTCAAATTAAAAGGGGATTCATTTCATGAACAAAAAGGATTGCAAAGCCATTGTTAAACCTATCAGTAGTTACAAAAAGATAGATCCCTTATGAAATGAGTCTCCCATCTAGAGATACAACCTCTAAATTCACCGCCGCCTTCTAAAGCGGCGGTCTCTTCAAAGGGGCAATAACATTCTCTTAAAAAGGAACTTGAAAAGAATGAAAAGGACCCCTTTCTTCTTCTCACCATCGAGTGAAGGCAAAGAACCAGATGGTGGTTAAGGGAGTAGCAACGAGCAAAGATCCGAGCAAATGATCATCTGCGAGACATGTTGGTAGTTTTCCCAAGCATTGAACATTGAAGTTGACCAAATCATTCATTCGACCAACCACCATGAAAGGGATTATAAGCCAGCAACGATCACCTTGACCCGTCATCATTTTCTCCTGGACAAGATTGGGTTCGGGCCTGATGACCTCCAAAATCTTGTGCATAACCTCAAACTTAGTTTTTAGAATATCAAGCAAAACTTGTAGATCCGGAGGCATGAGCTCACCGTTAATCACAGGATAATCGTGAGAACTTTTCAAAAGTCTAACATCGGTGCTAGCTAAGGCCATGGCAACATAGAGGAATGCTTTAAGAGGGAAAAATCTCTTTCTCTCTCTATAAAAGGAAGAAGGCCAAGGAAATAAGGCATTCCAAGGTAGAAAATGCCCCACTCTCCCTCTAAACCCTGTTTTCATAAGCCACTTCATCCATGGACTGGACACGAAAACGTGTCACCTCCCTGGAGATGCTCCGTCTAACCACAGGTCAATCTCCCATCACTTCACCTTCCTAACAACTCCTCGTTTGACCCTAAGATGATCTCTTATCACTTCGCCTCCCTGACGACGTCTTGTTTGACTTCGAGTCAAATCTCCTGTTGTTTCACCTTCTTGGCAATGTTTCCCCTATCAATGGGCCTATCGCAGAGAATTTCCACCTTCCTGGTGATGTCTTCCCTATCTTCAGGCCTGTCAGAGAGATGTTTTGCCTCCCTGATGACGTTCCCCTATTCGCGGGCCTATCCCAGAGACCTTCCTAGCAATGTCTCGCTTATCTGCGGGCTTGTCACATAGAAGTTTTACTTTCTTGACAACATTTTCCATACACCTGGGTCCATCACTGAAACGGCCTGCCTCACTGGCAACACTTCGCTTACTCAAAAGAAGAGAGTTGCTCTACACTCCACGCGCTCACGCATGATGCGACCCTGGTGTGCTTCGTTGTACAAACACGCGGCTATGTCACACCTGTATGCTCTGACAACTCACCCACGATATCCATTGTCCTAGTGAGCCCTATCCATGCAGGATTCCTCCAAAAGGGAGTCCCTTAAAAAATAAGAAACAAGAAGCCAGACATGAAGATAATCATCATGAGTAAAAGCAGAAGCTTCAGGTGGACATAGCCAGAAAGCTATGGGTAAAAAACTGCCAAAAACCAAAAAACGAAAAGAAAATGGGCATGGTGAAATCCCGCAAGGGCGCCGTGATTAAAAATGACAGGCGGGCTTGACCATGAAGTCATGAGTAAAAGTGTCATGAAAATAAGAAAATCGGGAATGGCGAAATCCCAAAAGGACGCCTAGTCGGACCTGATTTTTCTTTGCACGGAAGACAAGAAAAATTCTCTCTCAAACAACCATGTAGTGTCCACACGTGTTGCAAGCATGCTCTCCTACGTGTGGATAGGAACCAACAAAGAAAGAGATTTTACGATAGAAGTGCCTTAGGCGCTTACATCATTGTTTTGGGGTTCAGGACAAACTTAGGTAGTTTTGCCCTCTTAGAACAATTACGAAGCTCTCCGGCTATCTGCCAGCACGGTTTAGACATGAACTCTCCTCAGGCTATTTCAAATCGTTGCTTCGTTCTCTCGCTTTAGAAACTGCAATATGGACTCAGCTGTGCTCCTCTATGGAGGCTCACTCGAACGAGGGCTAGCTGATGAAAAGAAGAGATGTGAGAGAAAGGTGATAAGGATTCCCCTCTCTGCGCGAATGTAATATGCTCCGGTGATTAGAGCAATTGAAGGATTAGAAGTCTCTTATCGATTCAGGAAGACACCTCTCAAGTGATTGAGGAAGAGAGTGTATGCATCTCTCACAACTCAACTCGGCTGTACAAAGAGGAAGTTAGAGTGATGATCTGAGGTTTAGAATCCTTAAGTTGACTCTAAAAGGTATTAGTTAGATAGCATAGTGCTATCGGTACCGTAGGTTTGCTATGTCTACACAAGAGATGAGAGGGGAAAGAGACGAGGCCGTGCGCTCTCTGCTGTTGTGGGTTACTGTGCGAGGCAAGTAACAAGTGAAGAGAGAGAAGGAAGAAAGAAGAGGGAGAAAGTAAATGGAGCCATGCGATAAGCAAGGGCTAAGGGTAGTTTCTCTCTCTAAAAATTTTTCTCTCTCTTTGGTACTAGATCCAAGAGTTAGGACTAAAAGATAAGTAGAAACAAGCTTAATGCCTCTATTTCATTAATGAATGATTCGGCCCTTTTATAATTGACCTACGATTGTTTATATAAAAGACCCACTGAATAGGGGTGGATGCTCAAAACTAAGATTAAAAACAATTAAAAGAAATTACAATAAAATCCCGAATCTAGGAATAAAGACCAAAATACCCCATAAACCTTTCATGCTAATGACGAAACAATCCCTCCTTGAAGAGCCTTACACCATTGCCAGATCTTGGAAGCTTTTCGGATGATTGTGACGGTGTTTGAGATGATCGATCATCGTAGTCTTGATGCTTTTTTTATTTTGAAGAGTTTGATGTCTTTTGATCATCCTGAGTTGGACTTTTTCTTAAGCGATAGAAATCTAGCTAGATCGTGAACTTTTAGCCGTTGCTGCAACACAATCTATGGTGTTTCGAGTCTTTATTTTAATTGCAAATTAAAGAGGATACTTTCTCTATTTTTTTCCTTGCTTGAAGTGCTTTTTGATTTCCAGAGATCGTCAAAAAAAGGGATTCCGGTGATCAAGCGATCTTGTTTTCTTCATCCTTGGAATTTGTGATTTATCCGACTTAAGATTGAATGCAATGGTTATACCAGTTTGTAGATCTTCGTGAAACGGTCTCATCAGACCTGTCTTTACAATGATCCAATGTACAGATCTTGAGTTTATTGCTTCTTGAAGTTCGAGATGTCCTTTCTTCAAAAAAATTTGATTTCCATGGTTTTGGGCCATTTTGATAACGAGCCCATTTGCTTTTAGGAAACATCACCTAGAAGGCAGAACATTTTCTTATAATCCATTGAAAGTGATACCTGGGAGGCGAGACGACAGAAGATTTGATCAGTGATCCTTCGAAAATGACGCCTGGGATGCGAGGCAATAGAGAACTTGACTAGCAGTTGATTGAGGTGCTATCGTAGTGACACGTGTCTATGTGGTCAGATGAAGCGCTACTTTGGAAGTGAAGAGCTTTTATGACGGGCTTGTGGAATTTATAAAAAAAGGGTCTTAGGTCGAGAGAGCGTGAGGAAAATTCCTTCTGTTTGACAAGATTTTTTTATTTCTTGTTCCTTTCTTTGTAGAGGGGGAGAAAAGATCTCTCCTTTCTTGAAGCCTTCATTTCAGAGACCATGCCTTTTGCCGAAGCTGGCTTTCGGTCTCAGATCTTGGTGTGCGTCTGAGTGCTGCTCACTTGGGTGAAGATGTTCGATCCTACGAAAGTGTTATTGGACTTGCGCTGGATAGTGGGCTTGTGCCTTTAGATCCCTACTGTTTGCTCGAGATCTCGAGAGTAAGGTCCGAGGCTGTGTGTAAGATTTTACAGGTCCTCGAACCAATCTCGTACATCCAACATGATGATAGATTGCGATGGTCTTCGCTTGCCCATCATCTTCAGGCGAAAGATTTCGTCAGCTTGGATGCTCAACGCTTGGGTGATCTGTTGTTATGTCGAGAAGGAGATTTGTTGCTACGTTTTTTGCTTGTTGCTACTTCCTTGGGACAGAGCGTGATCTTTCGCTAGTGTGACGATTCGCTTTGCATGTTGTTAGTACTTTTATACCTCTGAATCACACAACATTTCGCTCGTGTGATGTTTCATTTCGTATGTTGGTTGTGCTTTCGTGCCCCTGAATCTTGTGACGTTCGCTTCGCATGTTGTTAGCCATTCTTCATGACTGGGCCACGTATCACTTCGTTGGTTTGCTCGATACACTATCTTTCTTCAGTTATAAAAGGGGCGCACAAGGGTAGTTTTCATTTTTACCAAAGATTTTCATCCGAAGTAAAAACCCTAATTTTTTGTTGTCTGCACCTCTTTTCACCGCCGTTCTTGAGTAGAACCTCGTTTTACCCTCGACTGTTTTATTAACAACCATGGCTGGTACCAGTTTGGCTCCTCCTCAAGGTAGGGTCTCTTTTTCTCTTTTGATCTTTGCCTCCCTCTCCTTTTTTTTTTTTTATTTCTCTGTTTTGCTTCCTTTCGGAGGTAATTCTTCTTCCTTTTTTTTGCAATGAACATCCTAGACGTGAACCGTTTGCCCCGTGAATGGGAATTAGGAATTGATTCTTATACTGGCATTTCTCACGTTAGAGGGACTTCTCTTAAGGCCGTCGCACCTTCTCAAGAGATAAAGAGGCCCCCGAGCATCACCTATGTTGGAGAAGCTGCCCAGCTCAGTATGTAGGAAGATACTTGCTAGGAACTTCTCGTTCAAAGAGATGGTGTGCCACTTTATCATGCTCTTCACTGGAAGTTTTGTTCCTGTGAGGATTGCTGATGCTGGCGAAGAGGATGCTGGCCAAGATGAGCCTTTATTGGGCCCTTGGTGCTCTTTTCTTTGAGGGAGAACACCAATGTATGTCAGGGTACAGCACTTGGACATTTGATGTCCTTATTGCTCATGCTAGCACTCTGAGAGAATTCAGGCTAGCCGCAGCGTGCCAGTGCTCGACTAGTTATTATGACCGCTGCGTCAATACCATCAAATCTCTATTACAAGCATGGTGTTATATGACCAATATCTAGCTCTTAGATGGAGGTGAGGCAGGAATCATCCTTTTGAACTTATATTTTGTGGGCAGTTTTCCGATGCCGGGGTAGATGTACGAAGAATTTGTACCCAGTAATGGGACTATTTTTGAGGATGAACTCATCAACGAAAAACCAATCCCTTCTGGTCTCTGTGAGTTGTTTGAGATTTACCAGCTCTTACACTCGGAGACCAAACTCAAGTCCGGAGGGGTGCATTTTGAAGATGGAGAGACTATCTCCATGGTGAATGCCAAGATGGTGAAGACGCTAGTTCAAGTGCCTTGTGGACGGACGAGGCGCTGAGAGCAGAGGCAATTAAGGTCTCAAAGAGAACAGTTACCCATCCAAGGTGAAGAGAGAGGGACCGTGTGTACCTGGCCGCTTAATTGGCCCTCTTCTTGTGCAAGTTTGCTCTGCCAGAGATGAGGGGCTTCATTATCCAACCAGGATGCTTCTATGCGCTTGCATGATGGCCTAGGGGGAGACTTTTGCATTGGCAGAGCCTGTTTTGTGCGACATCTACCTTGGGATGGGCTTTATTGCTCGCAGCAAGGCACCCTCGAAGGATATCACGAGCCAGGTCCTAGCAGGCAAGGGCCTTCTTGGGCGATTCACAACAAGCTTCTTAATCCACTATGTCTTTGGGTGGCGTTCGACATACTTCCTTGGAACGTATGAGACTAATGAGAGTCTCGCGGATGCCGCCTATCCCCACATGCTAAAAATTGTTGGGACAAAGGATATTTTTAGGGAGCCGGAGAGGGCCTGTGAGCTTCTGATTGATCTCCCTTTCTTTACCAGTGGGAGCGCGTTTCCGGTAGGTGGCCCTATTGACAATGTGTACATTGATTTTTTCGATGGGGTCCTCAATCGGGTAACCACGGAGACAAAGGAGGCCATGTATCTCGTAAGCATGAGGGGTTCTATTATCCCATACAGAGGCATGGGAGATAGAAAGCTGGAGGGCTAATTTCCTCATTGCTTTGCCCGTCAGCATGACCTAGATCAAGGGTGTTGCTTTATCGTCCTCCTCAGGAAGAAGTATGACAAAAAGGGGGCACTGCAGGATCATGAGGCCCCTGGTGCAAATCGTGAGGCATGGAGCGAGCTCGACATGAGGATGACAAGGGAGACTTGCCCTTTCCTCATGGGGCTGGCCTGGAATATTTGTCTCTAGAGGGAGAGACAAAGTCCTTGTTTGATGATCTCGATTGAAAACTTGGATGGGGTAAGGGAGATGTGGTCTCGATCCGTGAAGGAAGATCGATCTGGAGCCTGGACACCTCGATAGGTAGTGGGTCAGGCTCTAACCTAGCCCAAAGGACTCCTGCGAGTGTAGGGCTAAGGTGTGTTCCACTGGGAGTGGGGGAAAAGAGACAAGAGGGAGAAGGAGAAAAGGATCAAAGGGTCCCCAATCGGCCCCTGTGGTTTTGAAGAAAAGCACCCATTCAAAAAAGAGGGTCCCCAATCGGCCCCTGTGCATCACTGCCAGCTCCTCCTGTTAAGCGCGTGAAAGTGGAGGCTTGTATAGTCTCAACTTCGCCTCCCGCAATGTCGACTTCGGTTGGTGTCGACAGCATGGATGAGGTCCCGAGTGCTAGCGTGGCAATTCCAGCGGCCACTGCTCTGGCTATTTTAAAAGTGGAGCTAAGAGCATAATCTTGCTCAGAGGTTCCTTCTTCGGTGCCAATGGCACCATTGGGTTCGGAGGTGCCTGCTTCAGGGATACAGGCTGAAGAGTCTTCATTTGAGCCTTTCACCATCTTTCTTGAATCTTTAACACTCATGGTTAGGGATTCAGCTCTTGGTGCCCCCCCGCTTGCTACAATTGGTTCTTCGAACCCGCCTCCATCAATGTCGAGTTTTAATGCGCTTGCTGTGAGCTGCATGCTTCGATCAGGTCTTTAAGGGATTAGGGAGTGTGCTCTTTCTGACCTCCAGGGTGAGATAGAAGTTGTTGAGGCTTGCGCAGCTAGCTCAAAGACTATGTATTATGATGAAGGGACCTTTGAAGAGCTAAATGGGTTGCTGCGGATTGGGGAGTTGAGGCTCTTCGGTGTGAGATTGAGGTGTAGATGTCTCATGATACATGCCTAGCTTCTTTATGAGAGAGATTGGCTAAGCAGCAGGCGCTCGTTAACCGCCACGAGTATAAGAAGGAGCGACTCGCTTCTTGCCAAGCTCACCTCGCGGAGGAAGAGGTGGGTTTCTTTCGCCAGATTCTGGCCATAGAGGATGAGATTGTAGCCTTACCAGTCCGCGCGATAGATTTGAAAACCCATCAGAGTCATCATCGGGAGGCGATACTCATGAGGCCTCAAAGACTGGAGCAGCTAAGCTTTGAGGCGAGGGTGATCTTTGATTTAGTCGAGGAAGTCACCAAGAGCATTTCCTACCTTGAGGAGAAAAAGCAGGTTGCACTGGGGCATGCGCGAGAGCTGAAAATGAAGATGTGCGATGCTCTTGACCATTTTTAGTGGTTTCTAGGTTTTGCGTGTGTTTTCATTCCTTTCGAGGCCCATTCCATTTTTTTTTTGTAATATGTATGGAATGATTCTTTTCTTCTCTCCTTGTTTCTCTGTTTTTTTTTTAAATATATTTTTTAGAGGAGGCAATTTTAAAGTCACACCTCTGTGACCATGGGTGGTGTAGTTTTAGTGTCATACAACCAGGACATGCATTAACAGTTTAGCGATCGTGTAGCATGGACCTTTGTTTAGGAATAATACCTTTATCAGCCCATGATGGGGGCCTCTTTTGTATCCTCCCCTGTATGAGATGTGTCGTGGAATGTATTGACCACCCTCTGCAAAAATAACTTGCCTTGGGATGAAGTCGCATAGAGTAGGAAGAGGGGGAATAAGGGCCATTTTAGTTGGGTATTGAGGGAGTTTCAACTTGTAGGGCTGTGCTCACACAACCTTTTTGTTTTCTTCTCTTCTTTTGGGCAGATGGGTCTCTTGAGCTCGATGCTTGAGTATTGCATTTGCTAAGCGAATAGCTTCCCTTTTGAGGCTTTTCATCTTACCACAACATGAATATACCTCCCAGGGCATTGGCGTTCACGCAGAGTCACGAAGATTAGGTGCTTCTGCAACACTAGGGGCGGGGTTCTGAGCTTGCTCAAATTTCTCTAGTTGCAGGGCTTTGACTTTGTGATTTTCCTGTAAGGGCGGAGATGATGCGTTGGTCATGACTATCTTACCATTTCGTATATACCTCTTTAAAACATATCAGAATCCGAAATAATGACACAAGTCATGTCCTTTCGGCAGATGATATCTGCACCACAAGTCTTGATCTTTTTTTGCCGGCCGTTTTTGTTTCTTAAGTATATAGGCACGATCATTTTGGGTTGTACCATCACGTCGAAGAGGATGGGGAACATGTGAGAAGATAGTTTGGTATAAGGGCACCATCTGTTGGCTCTTCTTGGACTGTGACCATATGTGAGGCTTCCGGAGTTTCGAAAGTCTTCTTGAGGCTCTCTAAGTTGATTTTTCCCTTTTGAATTAAGGCTTTGATGTGGTCTTTGAGCTGGTGGCAATCTTGCACGGGGTGGCCTAACATTCGTTGATAACTTGAGCAGTTGGCATGATTGGTGAGTTCTACATGTTTTGGATGTTTAATGTCTGGAAGGTTCAACATGCCTGCTCAATCAGCATTTTCAAGAGAGTTGGCACTCATGATGTATGGTTGGTTTAGCCTTCGAATGAATTGTTCGGTCTGATAGTAGCTCTGTGGTGGAGGCACCCTATTGTAATTCTGTGGTTGAGGTTGCCATTGTTGGACCTCCCAAAACCTCGAGAGGTGTCTAATGTTTGGAGAGGACTAACATTAGCTGGGGATTCAGGATGGAGGGGTGTGGTAGTGACTGTCTATCTATCTGGATTCCATTGCTGGCTAGACCGAGGGTTAGTTTTTTGTATTAACGGAATTACGAGTTTGACCACCCCCCCTTGGTCTGAGTTCAATTTCCTCCATGATGCCTTAGTAAGCTTTCAATTTTGGCTGCCTTTGTGATCATGCAAGAAAAAGTGGTAGGATTAGACGCTTTGACATGTAAGGAGTTCCTTATACATGTTTATAAAACATCAATCTCAGTCATGGGATTGCTTTGACACATGGTAAGGTCCCTCCATATCTAGATGTACTCGCCCACTGACTCATCCATCTCTTGAGACATTGTGAGGAGTTCTAATGCTTGAACATCCAGTTCCGCTTCATGTTCCTTTTGATATTCAATGTGGAAGTGGATTTGATCAATAAAAGGCGGGTAAGGCTTCTTGTATTGGACACTCTCTTGTGCCTTCGATGTTTGTAAATCTTGGATGTTATTGTTGATCATCCTCTGAACGTCTTCTTGAGTAAACATCGATGACATAGCTTGAGAGGCTAGATTGGGCTGGTTGCCGAAGGAGGCAGGAGGGTTTAGATGCCTTGGGGATCGGGCCGTAGGAGGAGGCTGAGGTCTCTCTTCATCTCTAAGTTGGGGCTCAGGAGGGATGTTTTCTTCTTGATGAGAAGACACTGCGGGTCGAGCATCTTCAAGTCCCTTGAGCCAGTTCAGAATGTTGTTCAATACATCCTCGAAATGAGCCATTGGATTTTCAAGGTCGTCCCCTTCATGGCTTACTACCATTACCTCGACTCATTTGCCCTTTTTGGATAATTTTGCGGCAGGGGTGATTCTGGTCCTCTTCATGCCTCTATGTGGAAACTTGTGCAATAAGGGTTGAGCTTGCCCGAATTGAGCTTGAGATTGCCTTGTAGCGCACGTAAGCACTGGCTCTAGGCGGCCTTGGGGATGAATCACTGTCGATCTAGGCACCTGAAGGCCTTGGGGCCATTGTCCAAACTGAATGGGCTCAAGTCTTCCTTGGGGCCATATCTCATATGCTTGCTCGTGATGGCCTTGGGGCCGTGGATCGGATGGAGTGAGTTCCTTTTCCTGTACTTCGATGATGTAACAGTGAACGATGTCGCTCATTTCTGGTTCTTCCATGGCTTGAACGGGTAGACCCAGTTTTGTTCTAGTAAGTCTTCTGAGGCTAAAGACTCTGCTTTTAGCTTTCAAAGCGGCAGCCTCATCTCTCTCGTCTACTTAATTCTCAAGCTCTAGTAGATCTTTTCCCAGAATCGGAATCGATCCCAATTTCCTTCCCAACTTGCTTACCGTAGGGAGATGAGTGCAAAATTCATCAGCTCCTGCAACGTATGACATCCAGGAAGAAGGGAACTCGTAGTCGATTTTGGAGGAATAGGCTTGCTTGGAGAAGGGGGGCGCTGACTGGTCGTCTTTGAGAATATCCTGCCCTTAGCCCTGCCTTGAGGGCAATTTTGTTTGTATAGAGAGGGAGTAGACAGGATGGTGCTCGAAGGGAATTTCTTCGAGTACCACGTGCTAAGCAGCTTCGTGGTAGTGAGGGGTGTTTTTTATGCTTTTTGCCTCTTTCCGCTAGTAGAGTCACCGGTCCTATAAGTGTGTGCATTGCCCATAGCAGTGTTCAGGGTGGGTTGTGACCTAACCCCTTGTGAAGTGGAAGGACAAATATTTGAAATACTTGCCTGTTTAGTTAGAGTGGCCTTAGGGCCTTCAACATGCATGTACATTGTTTTTGAAGACTTTCGATTGCCTCAAAACTCGTGTGCTTGCTTGGATTCAGCCCTTGGGCTGCCCCAAACTGCGAGACTATTATGCGGTGCATTAGTGGCCTAAAAACCACCTGTGATGAGTTCGGGCCTCAAGAAACCCAAAGCAGGTGAGGAGACATGGGTATGGTTTTTCCTTTCCTGTCTTGTCACAGTGATGGTTAGACTATCAGCCGTGATGTGTGTAAATGTGCACGCAGCGGCCTTGGGGCCGTGTGGACTGGCGCAGGAGTCATCAGAGTGATGTGTGTGCAGCGATGCCATTGTGAAGTGCGGGTGGGGTTACCTTTCGGTTACCCGCTGAGACGGTGGCCCTATCAGGACCCACCTAGTGAAGAGAAGGAGTGGTGTGAGGACAACTTTTAAGCCTACGACCGGCGAGATACCCGCCGGTAACAGGGTGCTTATGAGAGAGGGTAGCTATAGAGCCACTCATGCAAGTGACAACAATGGATTTCCCTTTGATGTCCGAGAAGGAGGGATAAGGAGTTCAATCACCTTTTCCCCTAATCTTTCTAGCCTGAACTAGGATGGGAGGGTCAGCCAGGCCACCAAAGGAGGACAACGGAGAAGCAAGATTGGTCATTCTGCTCTCCATGGGCGAGGTGGTAAATATGGGGATGATGAAGTCCTCAACTTGGACAAAAGAGGAGTAGTAAGACTCCATTGCAATTTTAGAGAAAGAAAGAAGAGAGATGTTTGCCTGAGAACGGACCGAACCAACATTAGGGTGGTGGGTCCCTAGTGGAGTCGTCAGTTGGTCGGACCCAATTTTTCTTTGCACGAACAGCGGGAAAAATCCGATCGCAAACAACTGCGGAGGGTCTATGCACATTTCACAAGTGCTCTCCTATGTGCAGATAGGAACCAACAAAGAGATTTTACGACAGGGGTGCGTTTAGGGGCTTACCTTGTCGTTTTGGGGTTTGAGACACACCCGGGCAGTTTTTCCCTCTTAGAACAATTAGGAAGCCCTCCGGCTATCTTCTAGCATGGATTAGACATGAACTCTCCTTAGGAATTTTCTACTCGTTGCTTTGTTCTCTCGCGTTGGAAACTGCAATATGGACTCGGCTATACTCCTCTATAGTGGCTCGCTCGAACGAGGGCTGACTGACAAAAAGAAGGGATGGCAGAGAAAGGTGATAAGGATTTCCCTCTCCTCACAAACGTTATATGCTTGGGTGATCAGAGCAATCGAAGGATTAGAACTCTCTTGACTTATCAGCTCAGGAGGACTCCTCCAGAGTGACTAAGGGAGAGAGTGTATGCATCTCTCACAACTCAACTCGACTGTACGGAGATGAAGTTAGAGCGATGATCAAAGGGTTGGAATCCTTAGGTTGAATCTAACAGGTATTGGACCAAGCATTTGTTGGATAGCTGATTGTTATACGGTATCACAGGTTTGCATCATCTACGCTAGAGATGCGAGGGGAAAGAGACGAGGCCGTGCGTTCTCCGCTGGCACGGGTTACTATGAGAGGCAAGTAACAAGTGAAGAGAGAAAAGAAAGAAAGAAGAGGGAGAGAGGGAATGGAGCCATGCAGTTAGCAAGGGCTAGGGGTAGTTTCTCTCTCTGAAAAGCTTTCTCTCTCTTTGACGCTAAATCCAAGAGTTTGGAGCAAAAGAGAAGTAGAAATGAGCAAAATTCCTCTATTTCATTAATGAATGATCCGGCCCTGTTACAATTGACCTAAGCTTGTTTATATGAAAGCCCCACCGAATAGGGGTGGATGCTCAAAACTAAGCTTAAAAGCAAATGGAAAGAAATTATAATAAAATCCAGAATTTAGGAATAAAGACAAAATTTCTTTAAACCATTCGTGCTAATGATGAAATCATCCCTCTCTAAGGGGCCTTTCGCCATTGCTAGATCTTGGAAGCTTTTTCAGATGCTTGTGATGGTGTTTGAGATGATCTATCATCGTAGTCTTGATGATTGTTTGATTACGAAGTGTTTGATGGCTTTTGATTGTCTTGAGGTGGAGTTTTTCCTTAGCGGTAGAAATCAGGCTAGATCTGAACTTTTGGCCATCGTTGCAACACAATCTATGGTGTTTTGAGTCTTTATTTTGATTGCAAATTAAAGATGAGACTTCCACAGTTGTATTGCACCAATTTTTATCTGTTTTGGTCCCTACTTGAAGTACTTTATGCTTTTGGGAGATCAATCGAAAAAGGGATTCTGCCGATCGAGCAATCTTGCTTTTTTTATCCTTGGAATTCGCAATTTATCCAACCTTAGATTGAATGCATCAGTAATACCAATTTGTAACCCTTCGTGATACGGTCTTATTGGACCTGTCTTTACGATAATCCAATGTACATATCTCAATTTTATTACTTCACGAAGTTCAAGATGTCATTTCTTCAAAAATATTTGATTTCCATGATTTTGGCCTCATATTCTCTCTGGAAAAACTTTGATTCTGGTTCATGTCACGACGTGTGCTACATGTTAAAAAGACCGAGTCGTTGAGACCTATCTTGTGTTCGAATTTGAGCTTGCGCCGACATGTGGGTGTTTGCAGGTCATCCCAAGAAGTGATGATTACAACCTTCATGATTGGGGGCTGGTTTTGGTAAGGCCCTACCGCAAAAGTGTATGACATTACCTGTTCGAGGTAATTTGGGCCCAGAATGTTCCTGGGAGGTCTGATTGAGCCCAAATTTGGTCCTCAGGGGTTTTTCGATGTTCTTGATGCAATGGTAATGGTTGGTACTGTTTGAAGCCCATAGCTCAGGGTTGTAGTTGTAAGGTATCTTTATGGTGTGATGATACTTTTTCCAAGGTTGCCTAGTGTTAGGCTTATTCTGCAGTGTTCTCTTCGTCTGATGGTGTCTTGGGCACCAGCAGAACTAGGTTGGCACTAGCTCTCTTCCTATTTGTGTCAGGGATATAGGTACGTCAAAAATAACATACAACAACGTCAAGAGCAAAAATGGAAATCAAAAGGTGGACGTGACCTCGAAGTCACGAGTAAAAGTGCCTCAACAAAAAGGAGTTAGCGAAAACCATTCTTGTGGCACCACTCCTACCTAGTTCAACTGAAAACCCGAAAGGGTGCTTAGATTAAATGCAAAGGTTGATGCAGCGCTTGACCAAATAGACCACCTCAGTCAGTTTATGCGCTGAGTAAAATTCAGACCAGCCCTTCACCACCAACTAGATTGGGGCAAAGCCCGCCAAGGCAACCCACTAGTCGGGCCCCAGAGCCGAAGAACACCACCAACTAGATTGGGGAAAATCCTACCAAGGGAACCCACTAATCAGGCCCCAAAGCTAAAGAACACCACCAGTTAGATTGGGACAAAGCCTACCAAAGGAACCCACTAGCCAGGCCCTAGAGCCGAAGAACACAACCAGCTAGATTGGGGAAAAACCCACCAAGGGAACCCACTAGCCATGCCCCAGAGCTGAAGAACACCACCAACTAGATTGGGGCAAAGCTCGTCAAGGGAACCCACTAGTCAGGCCCCAGATCTGAAAAATACCCCTAACTAGATTGGGACAAATCTCACCAAGGTAACCCACTAGTTAAGCCTCAGAGCCAACGAACACCACCAGCTAGATTGGAGCAAAGCCCACCAAGGGAACCCACTAACCAGGCCCCAAAGCCAAAACAAAATTTCCACAACCCTGAGGGTCAAATACACCATAGGCCCTCAGTTGTTATAAATAAAGCCATTGATGTGGGGTAACGCCCTTGATGTGGGGTAACGCCCTTAAGCAAGGCACTCACTCGGAGCTAAAATCCCCCACTAGCTAGATTGGGGCAAAGCCCCCCAAGGGAACCCATTAGCTGAGCCATTAGGAGGAATTGTTGACATAGAATGGTAAGCCCTTCATGAGGCACCCTATCAGCGTGCTCTCCTAAAAAAAAGGATCCCAGTAGCATTAGGAAAGAAGCCCTTAAGCAAGGCCCCCGATCGCTAGAGTCCACTTCGGTTACCCCTTCAGAATGAAGCTTAGCGCGATCTCCTCCTCAAGGATTGTGCTAACGCTAGTGGTCGAGAAGAAACAAATTTCTTTTGAGAGACAATAAAACACCTCTTAGTGAGGATTCGAGAGATGAACTTCGACAACAAAATCTTGTTCTGAATGGTGCACTTCTCGCTTCTCTCGAAGTGCAGCATTTGTCGGGGCAAGTTTTTATACATCATTTTTTATGTACTTACATCCCTGACACAAATAAGAAGAGATCCAGTAATGACCTGGTCTTGCTGGTACCCAAGACACCGTTAGACCTAGGGAATACTGCAAAATAAACCTAAAACTGGGCAAACTTGGAAACGTACTAGAACGACTTTAAAAGATATGAAAATAGTAGTTAGGGATAAGCGAAGGAAACTCACAAATTTTTGTCACATTCAAATAAGTTTTGACTCGATCAGGGAAAAATTTGGTTCTCAAAGACCAATTCCTTTCATGCCGAAAAGAGACCTTATAACTATAGCCCTATAATAAGTCCCTTAAAACAATATTAGACCACTTCCATTGCATCCATAATATCAAAAAACTCCTAAGGACCAAATTTGGGCTCAATCGGACCTCCCAAGAACATTTTGGGCCAAAATCACCACAAACAGGTAGGTTTTACACTACCACGATGCGGCCTCACCAAACCAGTTTCTAATCATGGAGGCTGTGTTTTCACATATTGGGATGATCTTCAAGCACCCATAGGCCACTCGTTTGGAATTAGAATAAGCTCAAATTCGGACACAAGCTAGGTCTCGATGACCCGATCATTTTGACATATGACACGTGTCATGAGCCTGAAACCATAGAAATTAGAGATTTCAAAGAAAGACATCTCGAATTTTGTAAAGTGATAACTTGAGATCTGTACATCGGATCATCGCAAAGTCGGGTCCGATGCGACCGTATCACGAAGGAAAAAATCAGGTCCCGACCATATAGTCTTTCTTCAAATACCTTCCATTCATTGGAGGCATGGCATCTTCTCCTGTCTCGGTACAGAGGAGGTATACTCCGGCTGAATATTCTTTCTTAACGACATACGGTCCATCTCATTTAGGTAGAAACTTAGACTAAGGTGCGCCAATAGGATGTCTCACATCTAGATATAAATCACCTGGTTTGGAAGACTGTATCCTCATCTTATTGTCAAAAGCTCAGCTCATTCTTGCTTGATAAAATTATAGCTTTTGCTGAGCTACTAACCTCTTCTCATCGAGTGCATTCTACTCGTTGTGTCAGAGTTTGACTCGTTCATCATTAATTAGTTCATAATGGACTGCCACCGTGAAAGAGGGTATCTGAACTTCCAATTGCAGCACCGCTTCTGCTCCATAGACCAACGAATATGGGGTTGCTAAAGTAGTGTTCTTTTTCATTATCCGATAGGCCTGAAGAGCCTTGGGGAGTATTTTGTGCCAATCACGCTAACCCTTCTTTACAGTCTTTTTCGAGACCTTGCAAAGGCTTTTGTTGAAGGCTTTGGCTTGTCTATTTGCCCTTGGGTTGTACATAGACGAATACCTCCAGTCGATATTAAACTGACTGGTCAATTGGCAAAATGGGATAATTAAATGGAGAACCATTGTCGAATATACTCCTATGTAGTACCGCGAACCGATACACAATATGGTGACGAACAAAATCAGATACTATCTTGCTAGTAAATCTTCATAGTGAGATGGCTTCGGCCCACTTAGAGAAGTATTCAGTCGCTGCCAATATATATAAATGGCCATTTACTAATACTAGGGTAATGGGTCGCACAATATCCATTTCCCACTGAGAAAAAGGCCAAGCCATAAGAGTGGGATGCAATGGATCTGATGCTTGGTGAATGTAATCAGCATGTATTTGACACGCATAACATTTTTTTCATATTTAATTGCATCTTTCCCCGTAGTGGGCCAGAAATACCCCATCCAATGCAATTGGTGGTGTAACTTGCGTTTGGACTGGTGCATGTTGCATATTCCATCATGCACTTCCTTTAACGTTGCTTGTCCTTCCTCATATGTAAGGCACCTTAGCAACATTCCATCATATGACCTTCTATATAACTGATCATTGAGGAGGGTGAATCTCATGGCTCACCTTTTAAGGGCCAGCCTGTCTTTTCTAACCTTAGGGAGTTGGCCATGAACCAAGTACTCTAGGAAAGGTTAACGCCAATCTAGTCAAAGTTCCTCTGCCACTGCAACGATATCATCAAGGGCAGACTCCTCGATCAGCTTCCTCATAGCTCCTTGAGGGTATGGATGAAATTTCATCCACATGTTTTCTGTCTTTAGCATCTGTCATTTCCATCATAGGAATGGATCGCCATTCTTGTACAGGGATCTGAAGTGGTACCACGAGCTTGATAATCATTGCGATTCCCAGCTTAGCTAATGCATCAGCTTGAACATTTGATCCTCGGGGAATTTGGTTAAGAGTAGCCTCATATATCTTCCCTAGGTGATACCTTGCAGCATTATAATATGGCTTGAGCTCATCCTTGCGGACCTCGTATATCCCCTTTAGCTATCGGATGATTAACTGGGACTCACCAAAGATGTCGAGGGAACCTGGGTCTACTTTTAGTGCCATATCTAGACCAATAATGACCTGGTATTCTGCCTCATTATTTGAACACTTCCCATTCAATGAGAAGGCATAAGGAAAGAGTCCTTTATCTGGCGTGATGAATATTACGTCAAATTCGGTGGATTTTTCTTGAGAAGCACCATCAAAGAACATTTGCCATGAGGCTTGTTTATTTATACTCATGACTTCCTCATCAGGCAAGGGATGAGCGGCTAAGAAGTCAGCCAATGCTTGCCCTTTGATAGCTTTTTGAGAGACACAGGTGATGTCAAACTCCATAAGGAGTAAAGTCCACTTAGCTAGTCAACCAGAAAGAACCGGTTTTGTCTTGGGATATTTAATTGGATCAGCTCGAGAAATCAACTACATCGGGTGAGAGAGAAAATAATGTCATAGCTTTTGGGCTGTGAACACTAGTGCCAAGAAAATTTTCTCAATGGGGAAGTAATTATGCTCGGCCGGCATCATTGTGCGGCTCAAATAGTACAATACTACTTCTTTCCTTTCTTCATTGTGCTAAGCTAGAAGGGCACCCAATGATCCTTCCAAAGCCATCACATATAAAATGAGCAGTTTGTCAAGTACAGGAGTTGTGAGAACTAGCAGGTTCAGTAAATAGTCCTTGATGTCCTGGAATGCATTTTGATAGGACTCATCCCCAATCAAAGGGGATGTCTTTCTTCATGAGCCTGGAAAATGGCTTGCATCGACCTGAAAGGTTAGAAATGAACCTTTGGATGTACACCAAATGACCTTGGAGAGATTTCAACTACCTCAGGTTCCTTGGTGGAGGTATTTCTTGAATGGCACGTATTTTGATTGGGTCTATCTTGATTTCCCTGTGCCTTACAATGAAGCCTAGAAATTTCCCTGATTTCACAGTTGGTGTCTCCTCAACCTTTTAAACACGAATTCCATATATGTAAGGTGAGCACACCGATTCTTTGATTTGACCACAAGGTCATCGACATAACATTCCACAACATCATAGAGTATGTCTTCAAATATAATTGTCATGACGTGCTGATCGGTGGCGCTAGCGTTCTTCAATCCAAAGGGAATCACCTTATAATAATATATCATTTTCGTGGTTATGAAGGATGTTAACTCTTCATCTTTAAGGGCCATCGTGATTTGATTGTAGTTGGAATATCCATCCAAATATGAGAAGGTTTCACATGCTCATGGTGAGAGGCAAAGAAAAGTCATCTTTAGGGCAAGCTGAGTTGAGGTTGTGAAAATCAATGCATAACCTTATCTGCCCATTCTTCTTTTTGACTGGTACAATATTAGCAAGCCACTTAGGGTATAGGACTTCCCTAGTGAACCTGGTTTTAACTAATTTATTAACCTTTGTCTCAATTTGAGGTGCTATATCCAGATGAGAGTTCCTATGAGGTTGCTTCACTGGTTTGATGTGAGGATCAAAAGCAAGCTTGTGGGTTGCCATGAAGGGGTCCAACCCAGGTATCTCATGGTAATTCCATGCAAATATGTATCGGTTAAGACAGAGGAAATCAACATATTGCTCTCTTTCTTTTGGTTCCAAAGATGAACTCAGAAAGGTGGGTCTATGATCTCCTTCTTCACCCAACTTGACTTCTATCAGCTCGTCGACTATGGCCTGTCCTCCATCCTCCAGTCGGCTTGGGCAGGTTCCATCTCATCTTCTGAACCTAAACTCCGGTCATCATGGCTGCTTAAAGATGCTATGATACATTGGACTGTCCATTTCCTTTTGTGGATGTTCGTTGAGTCAGCACTAAAATTCAAGGTATATCCGAGCCCCTGAGTATTGAACTTCTTTTAGGATACATCCTTGATTTCTTGGAAAGGAGATATTATCCCTTTTTCACCAGTTAGGCCTTGATCTGTAGATGGGTCATAATTCATACTTCTCGTGATTATGTGAGCCTGAGGGCTATAGAGGGACCATTGTGGCTTTAAAGCTCTATATTTCAAGGGGCGAGGCTCATACTCCTCCTGCCATCCTTCTTTGTATTTCGTCTTTAAGAGAGAATTGATTACACCGTCTTTGATTTGGTATTTCGTCTTTGGATTGACACTCACCGGAATGATGGTAGTGAGCGGCTTGGCTCCTACTTCAACATCTAAGCCTTCGAAGGCTTTGATCAATGCTTGCCCAATCTTATAGTCTTCATCAGAATCACTCTCGCTCTCTGATTTCTCAATAGAGAGGGCGTAAGGATTCTTAAGATTATAGAATTTGGCATCTGCATAATGGGACTCTACCTTGGTGAAGATTGTATGTTGCTTCCCTTCATGGAAATATTTGAAGCATTGATGCAGAGTCGAGGGGATGACACCATTGTCATGTAACCATGGGCGCCCTAACAATACATTGTAGGATGCCTCGGTTGCGATGGCTTGAAATATCACATAGGCCTCAAGCTTGTGAGCCTTGAGTATCAATGTAATGCTTCTGGTAGTCTGTCGAGTAGCCTAGTTGAAGAACGTTCTTAAGGGGAGTAGAGTTACAGCTAATCCTCCATCAATCATTATTTGATTGATGTGTACGTTGTGTAAGATCCCCTCCACCATCAAAGGGTGATTATGGGCTTCGTCCCTAGTTGTAGATATGTATCAAAAAAGGTGAGTGGCATAGCATCAGGAAGAACTACTGAATCAAGTTCAACCTGGTCCATGTTGGCCTGAAATTCTTCGGGAGATGAGAGGGCTTGTATCAAAGCAGCCCGAAGTTCTTTTGAAAGTAACAAGGCATCATATACACTTATGACGGTTGGGATTCTACTTAAATGAGAGGCCACATTTTAATGATCAGTCTTTCCATCTGCGGGTTGTTTTGAATGTCCAACAACATTAGATGCTTTGGCCCGCACCTCTGCCAAAGGCATAACCTTCTTAGGGGAGCGATTTTAGGCAGTCTAATCTTCGTATTTTTCTTGGCAGATCTCAACTCCAGCTGCATGGTTTGGGGCTTGATTCAGCATCGACTACCCAAGTCACATTGGCACTAGTTCTCGTAGGGACTTCGTCTGGTACCTTTGGCTCATGAAGACCGTTCATCATCAGAGTAGAATGAGGCCGTACTGTTGAATGAGGACCTCTGTTTCTTCCTTTCTTTGTCTTCCTACCCCGGTTCGTAACATTTTGAGGTGTGGGAGGAGCCTCCGCAGCTATGCTTGCTTAGGATAACACCATCTAGAGCTCCTTCAACTCGGCTCTTCTTAGAGCTTCAGCTTGCATGCGCTTCTTTTGACTACAGCTTACATAAGCAGTCCAGTCGTGCTCTGATACTTCTTTTGTATCAACTGAGGAGTTGATAGTCCCAGAGCATTCCAAGCATAGCTTGAATAACTCGGGGTGACTTCAAACTTCGACCTTCTCCAACACGAAGACCTGGTAGGTTTGATGTTTAAGAGGGACAAGGTCGATGACTATAGTCCCCTCATTTATGTATTCTTATCTCAGATCCTTCATTGACCAACAATCTTCGAACTCGTGGGTACAAGCACAATGGTATTGGTAGTAAGGGGCTGCTTTTAAGGGAGGCTTTCTTTTTTATTTTTTCCACCTTTTTCATAAGGGGATGTCCCATAATGAGGATATTTTCATATATGGATGGTACCATGGCTTTATCAAATAGGGTGCCTGATATAGGAGGTTCTCAGCTACCCGTTGGGGTCTGGGGTTGCCCATGATGAAAGAAACCATGTTGGCCATCACAGTCTCGGCCTCTGGTGTTTCTTGCTCAGTACACTTGAGATTTTTGTCTTTGATCAGGCCTTCGATGATATCCTTCAAGGGATAACTGTATTTTATCACATGTCCTCCCATCCGATCGTACGGGCAATAGTTGTTTCGATCTGTTTGACCGACCTACACGGGTATCTTGGTGCGGTAGACATAATGGTCCTAGCTGCTATGAGCTTTTCGAAGATCTTGGGAACCTAGTCTTTGTCGAAGGAGTACTCCCTATTGATGCGTCTACAATATCCACCTTTTCCTCCTCTTTCTCGTCCTCATTCCATTGATTGTGGAGTGTCATAACTTCTGAGCGGTGGACAATTTTTTCCTCTCCTAGTTTGGGAGACCACAGAAGTAGTCATGGATGTTTCGAATTGAGAAGCTTTTGGTTTACCTCTGTCTGCATCCCTCCTAATGATTACTGACTTCGAGCCTAGGAAAAAACCCTCCATAAGACTTTCTAGGTTAACTATATTAGTTACCAAGTCGTTGAAGTTCTAGGATTTAGAAGCATACAAGTGTACTGCAATGTCGGATCTCTTGTTTCTAATACACATGAGCACCTCTTGGTTCTCAGGGAGCAAGGTTGCCTACCCTATGCTGATATTTTTCCACCAAGTGATATAGTTTTGCATAGGTTCATGATCCCTCTGCTTCACATTGAGGAGCTCAGCCAACTGGACCAATGATTCTTGCATTTGCTTCCATGCAAATATGGTCTCAAGAGGTAGTCGTGAGCACTAGGCGAAAGCTAGTCCTAATAGTGACTGTACAAATTATCGCATTAAGAGGTTTATGTTACTGGCTGAGTCCACACACACAACTACGAAGTGGGCCAAGTGTTGATGAGGAGAGCCTTGCCCATCAAACTTTATGAATTTGGGGCACTGGTACCCTATGGGTTATGGCACTGAATTAACATACGAGGGACATGGCTTTTGATAAGTGTCAAGGGTTTCTACCCCAGGAATATGGAGTGATTGTAGTTTCTCCATCACCAAGTTTTGCACTGACTCCTTCATTAAGGTAGTGTTAGCTGGAGATTGAAGCGGCGCATATGTGGGGGCTGATTGGTTCTCCATGGATGGATTCGAGGACTATTGTCTTGAAGGACTACTGGGATTAGGAACCTCTCTAATAGCTCTTAATGCCTCAAGTGCTTAATGCCTCCAGTACAATTGTTTGCATTCGGAGCTCTGCTTCTTTCTAGGCCAACATTGCCCTAAGGAGCTCCATTTCTTCAGTTTCAAGCAGGTCGTTCCCAGCTCCCATCATCAACATGCTTACAATAGGGTCTTGTTCAAATGGTCTAGTGGACTCATTGTCCAAGACTGGTGAGGAGAATTCGGGGAATTTGAAAGGGAAAGACAATAGAGGTGCAAGGGGATCCTTTCGCGCCTTGGAGACACTGCACATGATGTGTGGGATTTCAATGGCTAAGTAACGCCTTGCCTTCTTTGCAAGAGGCCTAGCAGGTGGGACTTCCTCATTAGACGAGAAGGATGAGACATCATCAAAACCCAGCGATCTTGCCCCTCAGGGTTTTTTCATTTTCTTCGGGATTTTGGGTGGTTGCCCCAATCATGTTAAATGGATAACTTTTGAGCAAATCCTCTCCTAGTTTGTGTGAGATCTCCTTCCAGATCGATCGCTATCTACAGCCTTGTGGTTGTATATGATGATGATCTGTTCGAACGACCTTCCTTGCTTTGTCTGAGATGTACTGAGTAAGAACGCCATGCACATTCTTGAGAACTATCTTATCATGCGCCTTTTGGGCTTGTTTGTACCTTTTGGACTCGGGCTTGGGAACACGAGGAGGCTTGTAATCGCCTTGCCTCAAATCGCATTCCACTGTAGTGATCTGTGTATGAACAGTACGAAATGACCTGGGTGACTTATCTTTGTGAGAACTTCTAGTCGCTGGTCGATGAGTATCACGTGAATCGAGCACATCGGCATCATGAAGCCATTTGATCGCCAGCATCTGGGCTGCATATGGTGATCTAGGCAAGTTAGCATCACGAGGATTCCTAATACCTGTAAACAAGGACTTGTTATCCTTCAAGTCTGGTTTTCAAAAGGGAACAGATCTCAAATGAATATTAGAAGATGATTATCTCTCTCTTTGCATCTTGAATACTAGTCTTTTCTCTACTCTTGATTCTTGCCAAGGCACAACCTCTGAAGAGCTCTCTATCTCTCTATTGAGTTATGTCTCTCAACAGTGCGGCCTCCTCTCAATTGAGAGGAGTAGCTCCTTTTATAGTGCTAAATTATGGCTATTGGAGGGAAAACCACACACTTATTATCTTTGGATCTTCACCCTCCATCTTCATCTTGAGTGTATCTACTCAATTGAATCATAAATCTTGCAAGGCGTGATTTTTATCTTCATAACGCGATTTACCTTCTTATGTCTATCTTTGGTTTATCTCTTATGTTTATCTTCTCACGTTGTTGATTTATCTGCTAGGTTATGTTCACAGATGCAATCAATGGCGCTTCTCGAACCTTTGAACCCCATGATTTTGCAGGAGCAGAATCATAGATTCGTCGTTATCGTCAATGTTGATGTTAGTGGGCTGTAGCCACTTCCGTTGTTCCAACTTAATCCATGCCAACCTTTTAACGGTGATAAAGCAAGGAGCCTAGAGTTCAATGGTGTTGATTAAACGAGAGAGTCCCTTGTTCCCGAAGAAACAATTCCCTTCTTGCGAAAATCAGTTGACCGTATAAAATCTGTAAAGCTTTTAAGGCTTTTAACTACTAGATAATGATACTGACGATGGTTAAGCCATCGTTGGGCAGTTCAAGACTGTCGTTGAATGAGATGGGTTAAGCCATCTCTAGGCCGCTTTAGACAGCCGTTGAAACTGAGATGGGTTAAACCATCTCTGGGCAGCTTTAGACTGCCATTGAAACTGAGATGGGTTAAGCCATCTCTGAGCAGCTTTAGACGACCGTTTGAAACTGAGACGGATTAAGCGATCTCTTGGCAGCTTTAGACTACTATTGAAATTGAGATGGGTTAAGCCATCACTGGGCAACTTTAGACTGCTTTTGAAACTGAGATGACTTAAGCCATCTCTAGACAGCTTTAGACTGCTGTTAAAACTGATATGGGTTTAGCCATCTCCGAGCAACTTTAGACTGTCGTTGAAACGATCCTTGGCCTATTCTCAAAATCCATAGAGTAAGTTATGCTCCGATCAGAGTCAAACAAGACACTTGAATGATGAGAAGCATACTCATTCTCCGTAGGTTCACCACATATCTCCAAGTGGTTTTATTCTTAGTCTTTCATTGGGACTAAAGGTTCATACTTTTCCAACAGCAAAAGTATGAGTCATTAACAATCCGATTAATGTTCTTGGTCTTGTTTGTTATAAAAGTACACCCAACAGTTCCAAGGGAGCAAGGTGTATGATTTTGTAAAGTAGGATGTATGGTCTAAGTGAGTAGGGTGTATGACTTTGTGGAGTTGGGTGTATGGTGTAGTGGTATTTCTCTCAAGAGAAAATTTTTTCTCACTCTTCTCTCTTAGGTTAAGCAAAGCTTTCAAGTCAATTTTGGCTCAAATTGATTAACAAATGCTCAACCCTTTACAAATTACAAGTGATTTGCTTATATAGAAGCACCCTTTAAACAAGGGTGTACACTCAAAAGCTAACTGAATTGCTAGAAAACAGAATTTAAATGAATTAAAAGTGATTTTTGGATTTTTTTTAAAAATGACCTAATCTATCCTTAAGAAAATGTGAAAAAGACAAATATTTCCCCAAAAAGGGACCTCTTCACATCCACATGGCTTGAGGGTTTTTTCCTTGCGATTCTACGACGTTTCAAGCAATCTATTGTTGTGAAAATGTAGATCATCCCGAGAGGAGCGTTTTGATATATGATTTGTATGTTGACATGGAGTTTGCTTATGGTTTCAACATTCCTATGAAACACACAAATTTGAATTCTTGAACATTAGATGTAGTTTGATTCTTCATGTATTTAGTTTCTTTTTAGTTGTCAATCGAAAAGGAAATCATTGCAATCATTTTGCAACAAAAATCACTTGATTTGGACTTTGATTGATCACTTTATGAATTTTGGAAGTCACCCGAAAATGGTTTTTCAGCGACCGAAAAATTAAGCCTTCTTTAGAGCCTTGGTTCGGTGTCTTCCCCACCTTCACTATGAGCAAATATTACCTCAAATCGAAGTCCTTCGAGTCATGATTGCAATGGTTCCATTTTTAAGGTCATCCGATCTCAAGGCTTTGAGCAACGTCCATCAGAGCGAGGAGATGTCTTTCACGCAAAACTCTACATAATGCACTTTCTAGGCATCCTTCTATCTAGGATTTCTCTCGACATGGGAATCGGCTCCTTGCTTGCCATATGTCAAAACATCCTCTCGACGAGGAGAACGACATATGCGATCCACTTTAGGATCAAAGAGATATAAGCCTCGCAAGACTGTTGCATTTTGGGGCTGGTGCATCTGATTTTTACTATAGTTAGTAATTGGTATTGGCTGAATGTAAGTGAATAGTAAATTCAGTGCTATTTTGGGAAAGTAAGACCTAGAAAGGTGTGTTTGAGCTAAAAAATTGGCATTTATGCTGGTCTCGACCTTCTGAAACCATCTGTGGTGGTCTAACGACCATCAGAGATCAATAACATCGAGTTTTAGCTATGGTGCAACTTGTGCACGTTAGAGGGCTATACTCAAAATTGATTCTTCACATGTTTCCATGTTTTTTTATCGGATCATGACGAAACTAGAGGGATGATCTTGGGACGTCATAAGAGGTTCCTATACATCTTATGGGTCCAAGATGATGCCATTACTATTGCTCCTCAAAATAAGGCCTATTCTTATGTGGGTTTCCGTAGTCTATAGCCATTTCTAATACCTACAGGTTTTGGTTGTCTAACTCCTCTTTAATTCGTATTGGGGAAAGAAGAGTGCAAACAATATACGACAACAATCACAAACATAACAATCGATCCTGACTTAGAGGTAACCCTCATCAGGGCGTAATTAAGGTTCCATACTCTTGAGATATCTGCACATATATTTTCCTCCATATCTTTTTTTAGAGATTTAATTTTATTTTGAATTTCTGGAAGGGATAATTTTTCTTCCACATTTTTGTATTTTATTTCTTCTTTTAGATAATAAAGAAACTTTTCTTTAGAAGAAATCGTATCTTTAATGTTATTGATTTCATGGACTCTGGGTTTTTCAATAAAGATAAATTTAACCTTATGCCCTTCAATCCTCACTTCTATCTCAGTATCATCAATCTTAATTGGATAGAGCATGTTCAAGAAAGGAGTCCCTAGAATAACAGGTTAACTTAAACCTTTTACCATTATGAAGGGAAAATTGAAACAAGCATCATTATTACACACTGCAGTATCTGACAGTTTATAATTAATAAGCATTTTACTGCCATCTGCAGTATTCAGAATTTGGGTAGTCTTGCTGAAGTACTTAGTTGGTATTATCCTTCACTAATGCAATTTAGATCTGCTCCTGAATCTATTGGGGCAGTAGTTTGGAAAGTATATTCCTTTTGAATCACAATTTTGATATTGGTAAACCATTTTTGTGTTATTATTTTGTCCACCAGGTTTAAATATTTACAATCCTGGACCTTTTCTATCATGTTCATACCAGCTTTGGAGGTTTCAGGTCTAGGAAGGGTATCTTCGACCTCAGGTGGTAAAGGAATATTATATTCAGTTACCAGGTTGTCAAATTCACTTTCTTCTTCAATTTCTTCGTTAATAGGGTTCTGAGTTAATTCTAGGATTTGAACCCTTGCTTTCAAAGCTATCAACTCATTTCGAACCTCATTGATTTCATATTTTAGCTCGGACATTGAAGGTTCTTTTTCTACCTGTGTTATATTTTGAACCCTTTTAAGGATGTTTTGGAAACTATAATCTTCTTTTGTTGGGACAAGAGAAGACTTGGGTTTTCCTGATGGGATTTTTGACATATTGATGTATTTAACTAAGGCTTCTCTTTTAGCCTCAGGATCTGATATTTTTTCGATGAGATCTATAATCAGATCTTCTTCTTTTGTGAGAGTATTGATACTTAACCCATTCATGTCCATTATTGCTTTGTAAAAATCACATTGGCAATTTTCTTCTTTTGGGTTATTATCATTATAAGAGTCTGAATCAGAACTGCTGACAATAATATCCTCATCATTTATTTCTCCGATCAACATTTCATCTTTTGAATCTGAGGTGTCAGAGGTTTCATCCTTTATTTAGAGTATTTCAGATAATTGTTTTTTAATATTATCATCTATTTCCAAAGAGTTAATTTTTCTTTTTACTCTAAATTTATTTTTGTAATGGCCTATTCTACCATAATTATAATAGACAGGGATTCTCCTTTTTCCCTTATTTTTTAAAGATGGTTTTTCTAGTAATAATTTTTTGGAAAATTTTTCTTTTGTCTTTGAAGAATGTTTAAATTTTCTGTTTCTAAATTTTTCATGTTTCTCCTTATGAAAATTCTTTGACGGTGGCAGGCTATTAATCGAAATTGGTCGCAGAAATCTCCTAACTCCTTTCTCCTTGTTATCCTCTGTTTTCTAATTGTCTTCGAAGTTTCAAGTCTGTACATAAAGCTAGTCATTCAACACAGATTTCAGTTGATAATTCACCTAATGCATACAAAGAATAAGGTATAATTC
Organism: Amborella trichopoda; assembly: GCF_000471905.2. Next base: position 2,028,934 of record NW_006497279.1, read on the forward strand.
CACCATGCTTATTTTTAAGCCTTGTTTTTACCTTTTATGCGAAAAGGTGTAGCAGACATAAATTTTTCTTTCTAATAGTCTGAATTACTATCTTCTCTTGATAGTAGTATTGAGAAAAATACATCTTTATACCATTTGTAATGAAAGAGTGTTGGACAACTTAGATTTGATAATAAATCTTCTGATCTTGCTGCCAACAAAGCAGTGCTTCCTACAAAATGGAGGGTGATGGTATATATAAATGTATTGATTGCATCTCCTTCTTGTACTATATTATCTTTGCCATTTTCACTTTTGACTATCCATTGTTTTGAGGCATTTAATATTTGATTTTTTTATTCATTATCCATGTGAAAATCCCCCCAGCCTCTTAACCATCCTATGAATCCATATATTATGGCTTTAGCAATCTCATGATCTTGATTTCGACTTGCCTTGCAGGCAGTGGCATACATGGTCATGTGTTTCATAGATCTAAAATTTGGTTTTCCGCCATGTCATTTATGTTCCAATTTATAATGGATTTTCCTGAATAAGAGACTGAGGTAGAGATTAGATCTTCTTCTATCTGTAGATCTACTAGGGTAGGTCTAGGATAGTACATTCTGGTTTGAGACACTGGCCTTACTTTTCTCCCATAATCAATTCTATTAATATCTAGGCTTTCAGTTTTAAAAACCTTTTCCATTTCAGCAATTTCTTGGTCCGGTGCCTTCTGCAGGACTTGAACATCTCCTTCCTTGTTTTTGGAAGGCTGACCCTTTTCATTGATGTTTAACTTCTTTAACCTTTTAACCAATTCATCTATTAATTCACTATTTTCCTCTTTTTTCTTTATTCCTTTCAGGATAAATTTTTCTGCCTCAATAATTGGAGGAGGTTTGAATAGGACAGCTTCCTTTTTCTTATCACAACTTCTGGATTCAAGAGTTGGTTTTAACTTGTTTACTGTTTTTTCTATTGTTGCAGTTTGCTTGCCTATTGTTTGGAGGAAAATATTTGTATAATTATTCAGTTCAATAATATGAGGTATTCCTTCAAGCTTGGCCATATTATGGTCGTTTCTTTAAGTCCTATTTTGAATGTTGAGGCTTTAATTTCAATTTTCTCTCCGAACTTTTCACCTTTAAGTTTCAAGCCAGTCTCAGGGGGATGAATGGATTCAATTGTTTCTCCTTTGGTGGATTGAAAGGTCTGAAAATATTTTTCAACCATATTTACCTTAAATTTAATTTTTATTCCATTATCTTTTGCTATATATTTCAACCATTTAAAAAATTTGACAGTTGCCTTGTGCTTTATCATGAAACGATTAAATTTTAGATGGAAGGCATATCTAAGGGGTTCTTTAAATTCTTTGAAGAACCATCGTCTTATCAGTCTATTTTCTTCAGAGTAGAAATCTTTTCTAATCCATTCCTTATCAATCTTGAATTCTTCCTTTTGAATAACACATACATCAAAGTCAAGATCTAAGGGTGTTGGTTCTTGTTCTTCTACTTCAGAAGATCCTGGAGTGTCTACTCTATAGACTGGTTGTTAAAGTTGATTTGGGGTCCTATTAAGTCTTTCAATAATAGTTCTTCTATGAGTGGGTATTCTTTCATATTCAGATTATGGTACAGAAGAGGTTGAGCTTCTAGGAGGATCCCTAATGCTTGATTCACCAATTCCTAATGTAGCTCTTCTGGAGGATGGAAAACTTATCTCTATTTCTCCATCAGAGTATTCTATGATTTGTTCAGGGTCTTTATTTTCAGGATTTTTAATCTGGGATTCAGATTGTAAAGACCAACGCTCTGGTAATTTTACATGAGACCATGCCACAGACTTTGGTATAACTAAATTTGATTTTTCCATGTTTGTTTGGAAAAATATGGTTTTACCTTTTAGATCCATTTGCCTAGCATTTGGACACAAAGTATTCATTACTTTATAGCATATTCTGTGAACAAAATGCCAAGTTCTGAGAACCTGGTTCCATATCAAAACATTGAGGTTTAAGGTTTAGGGTAGGGACGTTTAATAGATTTGGATATATTAAGGCCACCGAAAAATTTGGAAAATAGTTAAAATAAATGGTGTCATTATAGAGACTGGATTCAACTATTCCTAACAAGGAATCAATGAACCTTTTGTGTCTGCTGTCTCTCAAACAAAGCAAAACAGAATTATTTAATCATGTCCTTGTTAATGGTTTGACAGCTATTTGAACCAAACCAATAAGCAAGTATAGTATTTGTAATCTTTTTTTTTGTGATCTTCAATTATTCTTGGGGAAAATAATTGGAATTTGTCATGAGTTTCCATAACAAAAATAATTTGTTCGATGGTTTTGATGGAAAAACTACTTTTGAAATCAAACGTTCCTTTACTATAAACATCTGTTATAGGTACCTTCGGTATATTCCAATTTTGGATTTGCTTTTCTATATTATCTATTATTACTTCTTCCCTATTATTAACACATGGTGTATTACTAGTAGTAGTTGACCTATTAGATAAGGTTCTAATCAAATTTGCCATTTAGTTTGAGTCAATTGGAAACAGTTCCTAAACTTTTCTGGCTCTTCCTGGCCTTAGTGATCTTTGGGTCACAGCGACTTTAAACTACTACTGTAGATTGTTAAAATCTTATTTAATAGTTCAGTTTTCTACTACCCTGAATTTTCTTTAATTTGAAGAAAATTCAATTCCGACACAATCGTCACCGTTCATTGGACTGTAATCTTCTTGTTCGTCACTTCGAGTAGAGGTGGACATTTTTTCCTCATTGTCTTCTATTGCGCTCCAGAGCTTTCTTTTAAGCTCTTCTTTAAATAGGTTGGGCTTTTATTATTGTAATATTGCAACATATTCTGATATTTTCATTTTCTGCTTTTGGGGTGAAACTGAAGGTATAAGTTTCATTTTTATTTTGTCTGGATTTAGGGATTCATTTTTATAGTTGTCCCACCATTTGATATGGATTTGTTTTCTTAATTCGGGGATATAATCCCACCTATCCATATCATCTACTGAGACTTGATAATCCCATGTTAAAATCCATGGGACCTGATATAAGGTCATAAAATATATATGTTACTCACTTTTAAGACTTTGTCTATTATACTCAGAAAATTTTCTCTATGAAATTTGTAGTTCTTTTGGTAGAATTTTGTTTGTTGATCTCTATATAGAGAACCAACTTTTAAACCAATTTAGGAACTCATTTGGCTCAGTTATTTTGAACTGAATATACCAGCTATGGGAATTTTTTATATTTTGGTATGAAAAGACTTCATCCCAAGCCTTTATGTATTCAAAATAATGATATGATTTAATTTTAAATCATTTTGTATTGATGATCCTTGGTTTTAAAGGATCTAGTCCCCATTCTTTGTAGGAAATAGCCTTTTTTATTTGAAATTTAGAATATGTTATTTCATTATCATTATTTCTATAATGGTGGACTATGAAAACTGATTATGTTTCCATAAGGATACTTTCGTACCATTCTCTAAATCTGTCACCCATATTAGGACGCATATGTTGCCTGAGGTATAAGGCAGCTATTTCAGTTAGATTTTTAAACTGATCATTTTTTACAACCAGCAAAAGAATATACGTTATTTCTAAATATAAGGTTTTAGCACTAGAAGTTTGAGTGCTTATTGGTGTTTGAAGGGAAGATAAATCAATATCTTGTATTTGCCTTCTTATTAGAGTATTTGGTGATCATGGTGATGCAAGGGATTTCCCTGGGCTAGGGATTATTTCCATCGATTGCCTTTGTTGACTCCTTCTGCCTTCTCTTGCCATCTTGCAAAAATTTGCTTTGCAAGGAGATTTTTTACATCTTTCTTAAGGATATCCTTAGCTGCTTTACAGTTGGTTCTTATAAGGAATGATTGATTAAGTAAGTCACTTTGAAATTTTGTGACAACATGGACAATAGCGAGTACCTCCTTTTTCACTGTTGAATAATTTTATTGAGTTGGGTTCCAAGCTTTAGAGGTAAACCAGACCAATTGTTCTTGATTATTTATTTATTCTTTAAGAACAACACCAAGTCCTTGTTCTAAGGCGTATGTTTCTACTATTTTAAACGTTTTAGGACTTGATAAAGCAGAGCATGGCAATTCTTTACCTTTTGTTTTGATTTTTTTGATTGCCATGGTATGTTCTTTGGTCCATTCTGGAGGATTATTTTTCAACCTCTAGAATAAAGGTTTTGCATCTAAAGCCAAATCTTTATAGAAGTCCGAAATATAATTTAAACAACCAAGAAATCTATGTAATTCAGTTTTTTCTGTGATTACATCTGGGAATTTATATGCGAATTCTATTGCTCTATCAATAGGAATGATCTTTCCTTAGAAAATATTGTGTCCTAAAAACCTTATTATTGTCAGGCATAGATTTATTTTCCTTGCAAAAACTATTAAGCTAGCATTTTTTATTACTTTTATAAATGTACTTAAGTGTTTCCAATGTTGATCAATTGATTTTGGGAAAACAAATATATCATCAATATAAACAATTATGAATTTGGAATAGAGATTAAAATTTCATTCATGATATTTTGAAATTCAGATGGTGCATTTTTTAATCTGAAAGGCATAACGTTCCATTCAATTTGTCCAAATGGAACATTAAAAGCAGTTTTATATTTATCCTTTTCGGTAATCAAGATTTGTCAGTAGCATGATTTTAGATCAAATTTTGAAAATATACATGCATTTACCAGTCTATCCAAGAAATCTCATTTGCTTGGCATCAGATATCCGATCTATCTCAAAACTTTATTAAGTGGTTTATAATTTATAACCAATCTTGGAGCCCCTCTTTCAATTTTGGAGGCCTTTTCCACATAAAAGGCCGAACAGCTCCAGAGTGATGAGCTTTTCCTGATAAGCCTTTTATCCAATAATTCTTTTATTTCTTTTATAAAGATTTCGAGGAACCTATTGTTCATTTGAATAGGTCTTGCTTTAGTGAAAATTTTCCTTCTAGAAAATCTGGTTCACATGGGAGTTCAAATATATGTTGCTTTCTGTCCCAAAAAGCATTTGGGATATCTGCATATATATTTTTCCCGATATCTTTTTTCAGAGATTTAATTTTATTTTGAATCTCAGGAAGAGATAATTTTTCTTCCACATTTTTGTATTTTATTTCTTATTTTAGATAATATAGAAATTTTTCTTTATAAGAAATCTTATCGTTAATGTTATTGATTTCATGGACTTTGGGTTTTTCAATAAAGATAAATTTAACCTTAAGCCCTTCAATCCTCGCTTCTATCCCAATATCATCAATATTAATTGGATAGAGCATATTCAAGAAAGGAGTCTCTAGAATAACAGGTTGACTTAAACAATTTACCACTATGAACAGAAAATTGAAACAAGCATCATTATTGCACATTGCAATATCGGACAGTTTATAATTAATAAACATTTTGTTGTCATCTGCAGTATTCAGAATTTGGGTAGTCCTGCTAAAGTATTTAGTTGGTACTAATGCTTCATTAATGCAATTTAGATCTGCTCTTGAATCTATTAGGGCAGTAGTTTGGAAAGTATATTCCTTTTGAACCACAATTTTAATATTGGTAAACCATTTTTGTGTTATTATTTTGTCCACCCGGTTTATATATTTACAATACAGAACCTTTTCTATCATGTTCATACCAGCTTTGGAGGTTTCAGGTCTAAAAAGGGTATCTTCGGCCTCAGATGATAAAGGAATATTATATTCAGTTACCAGGTTGTCAAATTCACTTTCTATGTTTTCTTCTTCGATTTCTTCGTTAATTGGGTTCTAGGTTAATTCTAAGATTTGAACCGTTGCTTTCAGAGCTATCAACTCATTTCTAACCTCATTGATTTCATATTTTAGCTCAGAAATTGAAGGTTCTTTTTCTACCTGTGTTATATTTTGAACCCTTTTAAGGATGTTCTGGAAACTATAATCTTCTTTTGTTGGGACAAGAGAAGACTTGGGTTTTCCTGATGGGATTTTTGACATATTGATGTATTTAACTAAGGCTTCTCTTTTTGCCTCAGGATCTGATATTTTGTCAATGAGATCTATAATCAGATCTTCTTCTTTTGTGAGAGCTTTGATACTTAACCCATTCATGTCCATTATTGTCTTGTAAAAATCACATTGGCAATTTTCTTGTTTTGGATTATTATCCAATTTTAGAGTCTTAATCAGAACTGCTGACAATAATATCCTCATCATTTATTTCTCCGATCAACATTTCATCTTCTGAATCTGAGGAGTCAGAGGTTTCATCCTTTATTTGGAGTTTTTCAAACAATTGTTTTATAATATTATCATCTATTTCCAGAGAGTTAATTTTTCTTTTAACTCTACATTTATTTTAGTAGTGACCTATTTTACCACAATTATAACAGACAGGGATTTTCCTTTTTCCCTTATTTTTGAAAGATGGTTTATCTTGTAAAACGTTTTTAGAAAAATTTTCTTTTGTCTTTGAAGAATGTTTAGATTCTCTCTTTCTAAATTTTACATGTTTCTCTTTATGAAAATGCTTTGATGGTCGTAGGGTATTAAATCCAAATTGCTCGCAGAAATCTCCTAACTCCTTTCTCCCTGTTATTCTCTATTTTTCTAATTGTCTTCGAAGTTTCAAGTCTGAACATAAAGCTAGTCCTTCAGCACAAATTTCAGCTGACAATTCACCTAGTGTATACAGAGAATAAGGAATAATTCTACCATGCTTATTTTTAAGAATTGTTTTTACCATTTCTGTGAAAAGATGTGATAGACCAGCTATAAATTTTCTTTCCAATGGTCTGACTTATTATCTTCTCTTGATAGTAGTCTTTAGAAAAATACATCTTTGTATCAATTGTAATGAGAGAGTGTTGCACATCTTAGATTTGATAACAAATCTTCTGATCTTGCTGCCAACAAAGCAGTGCTTCCTACAAATGGAGGATGATGGTATATATCAATGTACTGACTGAATCTCCTTCTTGTACATATTTCCTTCGCCATTTTAACTTTTGACTATCCATTATTTTGAGGCATTTAATATTTGATTTTTTGATTCCTCGTCCATTTGAAAATCCCACCAGCCTCTTAATCATCCTGTGAATCCACATATTATGGCTTTAGCTATCTCATGATCTTGATTTCCACTTGCCTTGTATGCAGTGGCATATATGGTCATATGTTTCGTAAGATCTAAAATTTGGTTTATAGCCATGCCATCTATGTTCCAATTTTTTATGGATTTTCCTGAATAAGAGACTGAGGTAGAGATTAGATCTTCTTCTATATGTAGATCTACTAGGGTAGGTCTAGGATAGTGTATTCTGGTTTTGGACACTGGCCTTACTTTTCTCCCATAATCAATTTTATTAATATCTAGGCTTTCAGTTTTAACAACCTTTTCCATTTCAGTAATTTCTTGGTCAGGTGCCTTTTGCAGGACTTGACCATCTCTTCCTTGTTTTTGAAAGGCTGACCCTTTCCGTTGATGTTTAGCTTCTTTAACCTTTTAACCAATTCATCTATTAGTTCACTATTTTTCTCTTTTTTCTTTATTCCTTGCAGGCTAAATTTTCGTGCCTCAATAGTTGGAGGAAGTTTGAATAGGACAGCTTCCTTTTGCTTATCAGAACTTCTTGTTCCAGGTCTTTGTTTTAACTTGTTTACTACATTTTTTATTCTTGGAGTTTGCTTGCCTATTGTTTGGAGGAAAATATTTATATAATTATTTTGTTCAATAATATGAGGTATTCCTTCAAGCTTGGCCATAATATGGTCATTTTCTTTAGGTCCTATTTTGAAAGGTGAGGCTTTAATTTCAATTTTCTCTCCGAACTTTTCACCTTTAAGTTGCAAGCTAGTCTCAGGGGGATGAATGGATTCAATTGTTTCTCTTTTGGTGGTTTGTAAGGTCTAGAAAGATTTTTCAACCATATTTATTTCAAGTTTTGGAATTTTTATTCCATAATCTTTTGCTATATATTTTAATGATTTAAAAAAATTGACAGTTGCCTTGTGCTTTATCATGAAATGATTAAATTTTAGATGGATGGCATCTCTAAGGGGTTCTTTAAATTCTTTGAAGAACCATTCTCTTATCAGTCTATTTTCTTCAAAGTAGAAATCTTTTCTAATCCATTCCTTATCAATCTTGAATGCTTCCTTTTGAATAACACATACATCAAAGTCAAGATCTAAGGGTGTTGGTTCTTGTTCTTCTACTTCAGAAGATCCTGAAGTGTCTACTCTATAGACTGGTTGTTAAAGTTGATTTGGGGTCCTATGAAGTCTTTCAATAATAGTTCTTCTATGAGTGGGTATTCTTTCATATTCAGATTGTGGTACAGAAGAGGTTGAGCTTCTAGGAGGATCCCTAACGCTTGATTCACCAATTCCTAATGTAGCTCTTCTAGAGGATGGAAAACTTATCTCTATTTCTCCATCAGAGTGTTCTATGATTTGTTCAGGGTCTTTATTTTCAGGATTTTTAATCTGGGATTCAGATTGTAAAGACCAACGCTCTGGTAATTTTACCTGAGACCATGCCACAGACTTTGGTAAAACTAAACTTGATTTTTCCATGTTTGTTTGAAAAAATATGGTTTTCCTTTTAGATCCATTTGCCTAGCATTTGGACACAAAGTATTGATTATTTTGTAGCATATTTTGTAGACAAATGCCAAGTTCTGAGAACCTGAGTCCATCAAAACCTTGAGTTTTAAGGTTTCGGGTAAGGACTTTTAATAGATTTGGATCTGTTAAGGCCACCGAGAAATTTGGAAAAGAGTTAAAATAAATGGGGCCATTACAGAGACTGGATTCAACTATGCCTAACAAGGAATCAGTGAATCTTTTGTGTCTATTGTCACGCAAACAAAGTATAACAGAATTATTTAATCCTGTTATTGTCAATGATTTGACAGCTATTTGAACCAAACAAATATGCTAGTATTTGTAATCTTTCCTTTTGTGATCTTCAATCATTCTTGGAGAAAGTAATTGGAATTTGTTCTAAGTTTCGATAACAGAAATACTTTGTTCAATGGTTTTGATGGAAATACTACTTTTGAAATCAAACGTTCTTTTACTATAAACATCTGTTATAGGTACCTTAGGTATATTCCAATTTTGGATTTGTTTTTCTATATTATCTATTATTACTTCTTCCCTATTATTAACACGTAGTGTATTACTAGTAATAGCGTACCTATTAGATAAGGTTCTAATGAAATTTGCCATTGTCGTTTCAGTCAACTGGAAACAGTCCCTACACTTTTCTAGTTCTTCTTGGCTCTAATGATCTTTGGGTCACAACGACTTTAAACTACTACTGCAGATTTTTAGAATCTTATTTAATAGTTTAGTTTTCTACTAAGGATACAGTTAGACCACTGTAATGTAACTTGGCTCTGATACCATAAAGCGAAAACGTATCGAATAACAACAGAACATATAATCATAAACCATATAAAGAGCATATATGAAAACACAAATCAAAATTAATAATCCAAGCAAACTCACATTTCACAGATACAGAAGCTGGTAAGTAATTTGAGCTGCTCAGGGATGTAGTCAGGAACTTCCTTCCAAAAGCAATTACACATACTAGTTTTAGACTTTTACACTTTTACAGAAGAAACGAAGCCAAATGGCTAGGAACATTACTTACGTATTCAACAGAGAGAGGACTGTAGAGAAGAGAGCAGAGAGAGAGGACTGTAGAGAAGAGAGCAGAGAGAGAGACCTGTAGAGAAGAGAACAGAGAGAGAGAACTGTAGAGAAGAGAGCAGAGAGAGAGAACTGTAGAGAAGAGAGCAGATAGAGAGAACTGTAAAGAAGAGAGCAAAGCACTTCAAACTCTGGAAAGCTCCGGATACCTTGAATGAGGGGAGCCCTTCCCTTTTATAGCCTTCAAAATAAAACGGATTTGAAAACGTTTGAAATCCGTACCGACACCTTATCTTCTACAGTTGAAAGATTCCGTCAGCTAGTGGCTACAATAGCTGTCGGCTAGTGGCTACAGTGGCTGTCGACTAGTGGCTACAGTGACTTTGTCGGCTAGTGACTACAGTGGTTGTCGGTAGTGGCTATAGTGATTGGGACACGTGTCCTTGATAGGTTGGAGTTGTTCTGGTCCCCCCTGAATTTTTTTTAATTTGAAGAAAATTCAATTCCGGCGCAATCGTCACTGCTCATTGGACTGTAATCTTCTTGTTCGTCACTTCGAGTAGAGGTGGATATTTTTTCCTCATTATCTTCTATTGCGCTCTAGAGCTTTCTTAGTCAGCAATTTCTAAAGCCAAATCTTTGCAGAAGTCCGAAATATAATTTAAACAACCAAGAAATCTATGTGATTCAATTTTTTCTGAGATCACATCTGGGAATTTAGATGCTAATTCTATTTGCTCTATCAATAGGAATGATCCTTCCCTGGAAAATAATGTGTCCTAAAACCCTTATTTTTGTCTGACATAGATTTATTTTCCTTGCGAAAACTACTATGCCAGCATTTTTTATTGCTTTTATAAATATACTTAATTGTTTCAATTGTTGATCAATTGATTCTGAGAAAATAAGTACATCATCAATATAAACAATCATGAATTTGGTATAGGAATTAAAAATTTCATTCATGATATTTTGAAATTCGGATGGTGTATTTTTTAATCCGAAAGGCATAACGTTCCATTTAAATTGTCAAAATGGAACATTAAAAGCAATTTTATATTTATCCTTTTCGGCAATCTGGATTTACCAGTAGCCTAATTTTAGATCAAATTTTGAAAATATATAAGCATTTACCACTCTATCCAAGAGATCTCTTTTGTTTAGAATCGGATATCTGATCCATCTAAAAACTTTATATAGTGGTTTATAATTTATAACCAATCTCGAAGCCCCTCTTTAAATTTCGGAGGCCTTTTCTACATAAAAGGCCGAACAGCTCCAGAGTGATGAGCTTTTCCTGATAAGCCTTTTATCCAATAATTCTTTTATTTCTTTTTTACAGATTTCGAGCAACCTATTGTTTATTTGAATAAGTCTTGCTTTAGTGGGAATTTTTCCTTCTCGAAAATCTGGTTCATAGGGGAGTTCAACTATATGTTGCTTTCTGTTCCAAAAAGCATTTGGGATATTTGTACAAATATTTTTCTCCATATCTTTTTCAGAGATTTAATTTTATTTTGAATTTCAGGAAGAGATAATTTTTCTTCCACATTTTTGTATTTTATTTCTTCTTTTAGATAATAAAGAAATTTTTCTTTAGAAGAAATCTTACCGTTAATGATATTGATTTCATGGACTCTTGATTTTTCAATAAAGGTAAATTTAACCTTATGCCCTTCAATCCACTCTTCTATCGTGTCAGCAATCTTAATTGGATAGAGCATGTTCAAGAAAGGAGTCCCTAAAATAACAGGTTGACTTAAACCTTTTACCATTATGAAGGGAAAATTGAAACGAGCACCATTATTGCACATTGCAGTATCTGACAGTTTATAATTAATAAGCATTTTGCTGCCATCTGCAGTATTCAGAATTTGGGTAGTCTTGCTGAAATATTTAGTTGGTATTAATCCTTCATTAATGCAATTTAGATCTGCTCCTGAATCTATTAGGGCAGTAGTTTGGAAAGTATATTCCTTTTGAACCACAATTTTGATATTGGTAAACCACTTTTGTGTTATTATTTTGTCCGCCAGGTTTACATATTTACAATCCTAGACCTTTTCTATCATGTTCACACCAGCTTTGGAGGTTTCAGGCCTATGAAGGGTATCTTCGACCTCAGGTGGTAAAGGAATATTATATTCAATTACCAGGTTGTCAAATTCACTTTCTTCTTCAATTTCTTCGTTAATAGGGTTCTGAGTTAATTCTAGGATTTGAACCCTTGCTTTCAGAGCTATCAACTCATTTCTAACCTCATTGATTTCATATTTTAGCTCAGACATTGAAGGTTCTTTTTCTACCTGTGTTTTATTTTGAACCTTTTTAAGGATGTCCTGGAAACTATAATCTTCTTTTGTTGGGACAAGAGAAGACTTGGGTTTTCCTGATGGGATTTTTGACATATTGATGTATTTAACTAAAACTTCTCTTTTAGCCTCTGGATCTGATATTTTGTTGATGAGATCTATAATCAGATCTTCTTCTTTTGTGAGAGTATTGATACTTAACCCATTCATATCTATTATTGCCTTGTAAAAATTACATTGGCAATTTTATTTTTTTTGGTTATTATCATTATCAGAGTCTGAATAAGAACTGCTGATAATAATATCCTCATCATTTATTTCTCCGATCAACATTTCATCTTTTGAATCTGAGGAGTCAGAGGTTTCATCCTTTATTTGGAGTATTTCAAACAATTATTTTTTAATATTATCATCTATTTTCAGAGAGTTAATTTTTCTTTTTAGCTCTACATTTATTTTTGTAATGCCCTATTTTACCACATTTATATCAGACAGGGATTTTTCTTTTTCCCTTATTTTTTAAAGATGGTTTATCTAGTAAGAATTTTTTGGAAAATATTTCTTTTGTCTTTGAAGAATGTTTAAATTTTTTCTTTCTAATTTTTTCATGTTTCTCTTTATGAAAATGCTTTGATGGCCGTAGGGTATTAAATCCAAATTGCTCGCAGAAATCTCCTAACTCCTTTCTCCCTGTTATTCTCTATTTTTCTAATTATCTTCAAAGTTTCAAGTCTATACATAAAGCTAGTCCTTTAGCACAGATTTCAGCTGATAATTCACCTAATGTATAAAGAGAATAAGAAATAATTCTACCATGCTTATTTTTAAGCATTGATTTTTACCTTTTCTGTAAAAAAGTGTGATATACCAGCTATAAATTTTTCTTTCCAATGGTCTGACTTACTATCTTCTCTTGATAGTATTCTTGAGAAAAATACATCTTTGTACTATTTGTAATGAGTGAGTGTTGCACATCTTAGATTTGATAGCAAATCTTCAGATCTTACTGTCAGCAAAGCAGTGCTTCCTACAAATGGAGGGTGATGGTATATATCAATGTATTGACTGCATCTCCTTCTTGTACTATATTTTCTTCGCCATTTTAACTTTTGGCTATCCATTGTTTTGAGGTATTTAATATTTGAATTTTTGATTCCTCATCCATGTGAAAATCCCACCAGCCTCTTAACCATCCTGTGAATTCACATATTATGGCTTTAGCTATCTCATGATCTTGATTTCCACTTGCCTTGCATGCAGTGGCATACATGGTCATATGTTTCATGAGATCTAAAATTTGGTTTACAGCCATACCATCTATGCTCCAATTTACTATGGATTTTCCTAAATAGGAGACTGAGGTAGAGATTAGATCTTCTTCTATCTGTAGATTTAGTAGAGTAGGTCTAGGATAGTACATTCTGGTTTTTGACACTGGCCTTAAAGCAGCCAAGGACATCCATCAGAAAGATGTAAAAATCTCATTGCAAAGCAATTTTTTACAAGATGGCAAGGTAGTCTTTCTACCTTTGAATTCACTATTGAACATATTAATGGTAACGCCAATTATTTGCCTGAATTTTTTACACGAAAAGTTTTGCAAGGAAGGCAGAAGGTGTCAACAAAGGCAATCGATGGAAATAATTCTTAGCTCGGGGAAATCATTGGCATCACCATCAACATCAAATACTCTAATAAGAAGGTAAATACAAGATATTGAGTTATCTCCTCTTCAAACACCAATAAGCACTCAAACTTCTAGTGTTAAAACTTTATATTTAGAAACAGCATATATTCCTTTGTTGGTTGTAGAAAATGATTATCAGTTTCAAAATCCAACTGAAATAGCTGCTTCATACCTCATGCAACATATGCATCCTAATATGGGTGACAGATAGGAACAGTATCTTTGACCTCAGGTGGTAAAGGAATATTATATTCGGTTACCAGGTTATCATATTCACTTTCTATGTTTTCTTCTTCAATTCTTGTGTTATATATATATATATATATATATATATATATATAGTAGTA